>JASANE010018442.1:0-20517 GCA_030248225.1 Trileptium ribeirensis | reverse complement strand
TCCATGAAACGTTTTGGAATTGTCATAGCCCGAATGAAAACCTTTAAGTCTGCGCTAGCAGTGAATCGAATCGAATATCCTATTTGTACGGTAATAATGCACGTGGATTCGACATCGGGAATTGCAAAATAAGATGGTTAGCAGTGTCTCTTTAAGTTTAGTAGCGCAATATAGTTACTCATCGTAGATCTGAGTCTGCGCCTAGGTGTGTTATACATACAATAAACTATGTATATATACCTGGCTTCTCGCTTTGGCTTTTCTCATTGGGAGAATGGAGATTTAAAAATCCTTTACCAATCCTCGACAGTGCAACTTTAGGCGAGGAAGTAGAAGTTCTATATCCAGTAAAAGGTGAGCTAAAAAATTTACATTTTATGTAGTTATATATATATTGCAAATAGGCCTTCGTGAGCATAGATATTAGCAATAATAGAAAAAGGTAATTTAGACTTTTAGTCAAAAAATAAGTACATATTACGTGTATAAATGAACAAATAAAATGACATATAAGAACACATATAGAGTTTACGAATTACTCGGAGCACTTAATTAAATTCCAATGTATTTCGCATTTATAGTGAACGGAAAATTTCATATATCTATAATTAAAATATTTCCTTACTGTTATTCGTTTACATTTAGTACTAAAATATTTATTGTAAATATTTTTACAGTACTCTGTACAACGATAAACAGTGTAGAGAGGGCTTCAAATATCAAACGCTAAGAATTGAGCGATCTGCCTATTACGGCTATAACAGTTAACATAAAAAGGATGACCAGGATCATCATGAAAACGTGATTTTCTGAGCTATATAAATCATCTAGAATATTCTTGCTCAAGAAAGTTTAAAATTCAATATAACCGTCTTGATGAAATACGATAGTTCAGTTCTCGATATTCTGATCGCGAAATTTTAAGCATCATTAATTTTTAGCGACATGCACTTGTTTTATTATCAAAGTTGCAATTATTTACTTTTTATCTCTAAATTCATTGTTTCGTTCATATTACTGAAGTTATCTCAGATTTAACGGCCATATTCAGATGATAGGTCGTTTTGTGTGCATTCAAAGCGCCACCTTGGATGTATTTATGGCTTAACCTTAGTTTAGGTTTAACACAATATATTATCATGTTATCAGACATTCCATGATTAAAGGAACATTACTTGTGGATTAGCTAAAACCAGTACAGCACTGTTGTTTTCCCCACTTTTCTCGCGAAATCAAAGTTTTAGTTATGGAATTTCTACAGCATAAATGTCTTTACCCATCGAACGAGAAATTAACACATTTATGTGATCCCCAACTCGTGCGTCTTTATCGCAAATAAGTATTCAAGCTCTAGCTTTCGGCATATCATAATATTGCTAGATGATGCGCTTTATACCTTAGAGTTTAACACAATGGGTTTTAAATATTAGTTAATGACATGAAGCCGAAAAATTTGTCAATTCTGGTAAGGAATATACTGTCGCCTCGTATGTCCAAGTCATATCAGAAAACTCGGTACGAAATCAACAGTATACACCAGTGACAGACCTGCACAACCACAAGCACAGGAAAAAACTTGTGTGCCTAATTTTGAATTTACGTTGTAGAGGGCTCCGTGTAGAAGTTTTGTCTCCCAATGGTGTAGACTACACCATCCAATGGTATACAGTATATACTTACACTATCTAATGAAATAGATGGTGTACAAGACACCATCAAGTTAACTACAGTGTCTAAAATATAGCTATTGATTATTACAGTTTCAAGAACAGCAACCGCAAACGCATTGTATAAGGTATGGGCATAACAGTATCGTGGGGGTAACACCATATAACTTTAAAAAATTTATGGTGTAGTGCACACCATACCATTACCGGCACTACACTTCCTACGTATACTGTCCTAAAATACTATCAGCAACACCATGGCGTCCAAGACACCGTATAATGGATGGTGACAGAGACACCTAAGAGAGATAGAACTTCGAGCTGGGGGTCCCTTGTACCGTAAACAACGCACAATAGAGCGATCTATCCAAAAACATTTAAAACAATGGAAATATATGAATCCTGGTCAAAAAATATTGCTTTTGGATACAGGCTACCTATTCCTTAGGTTGGACGATGTTGGATATACATATTAATATGTAATAACGGGACGCAGCTGCATGGCGCAACTTCCTAACACCATGCCCATACAACCCCGGCTATCGTAACCTCAAGGGTGGACCGTGAATTTTCAAAGTTTTAACCCTATTCTTAGTCAGACCCAAGAAGCTACGGAGCTTAGCAGGCCGCAGGCGCGCTTCACGGGGTGTGTTCGGACCACGCCCGATTGGTTGCGCAAGTGTCTAGTGTCCGGTGTGATTTCTGAGGTCCCCCAGGGAGGCTAGCACCGATACCTGTTCACAGGCCATGATGTTTGGCCGTCGTTTCCTATTCTAGTATCAGCGGCAGTTGTTTCGTTCAATTTAGTTGTGTTAAAAGCTGGAGTAAAATGTGAAAATTGCCTTAGAAAATTGAAACTCAAATTGTTTTGCCTAGTTAAAATCCTGACATGCTCCGTGCTAGAACATTGTAGCCTACGTGGTCCCCACAGGGTTCCGACAAGCCCTGAAAGTTTATTGTCGGAAGGTCAACGGCGTGGTCTGCTCCCTTTAATAAATTCAGTTTTGGAAACTGATGATTTGACTAGTGTAGTTTCTGTCTAGTTGACAGAAGGCCATGCACGCCAGTGCTTGGGACATTGTCGCCCACAAGCCGTGGCGGGAAGTGCCTGCTCGTCCGAGCGGACAAACCACCAGCTTCGTATCGCCTTGGTATTAATTGAAACTGTACTCGGTGCCTATAATACAAAATTTATTTGAATAATTTAAGGTTTATCGTTGGGACGAGTGTTCCTGGTCAGCTATCAATGCAGACTAATTGAGGCAAGTCGGGAAAGCTTAGTAGTAACTCGCTGCTGTCGCTTCGGTTCGATAGACTATGGGGCACAGGGCGTTAAGAAAAAGAAGACAGGGTCCCAGCAACCAGATACCCTCCTGTTCGCGGACTAGGGGTGGTTATCCGTGCTTCGTGTCAATGTTAGCGACTCTTCAGCTATGGGGTGCGAAAACTAAGGTCCCTAGAGTGCTTCGAAAATGCTCCATAAAGAGTGCCACCTTAAACGACGATCTTTCACGCGCGGTGAAGGACATTAGACGGGACTCAGGGAAACATGACGACAGGGCTTGACTATGCGAGCTCTACTCTGGCAACACAAAAACACGGTCTGGTTGGTACTCAGTACAATACCGGCGATAAGATACTCCTAGCGGTGTCGACTAATTTGTCATAGCGACTCACTCGCGGTACCGTCTACACGTTGATTCATTTCATCGTCTCGGGTAACTTTGCCTACCAAACAGTACGACTGACCGAAAGGAGAAAACAAAAGGAGGGGGTAGAAAAGTTCATCAGATTCTGGATGGTGGGGCGTGGTCGCGGCGTGAAATAGCACTATACGATCTCCTAGACAATTTCCGTGGCCGCCACCAGGGGCGAGCCCGGTTATCTATATTTACTTCGACTCTGCGGCCGATTTTATATGAGGCATGGAGGGGGCACGGCACACGGGCAGTATGCGCCCTGTCGATCGGTTGCTCTGTCTTATCTCCTAACCTTGCGGTCGTTACAAGCACCGGGGCACGGGGCGGTTGGCCCTTGACGCGTCTGCGTCTTCTCCTTCTCTTGTCGGTTGCATTTGTTTTGACTCTCCCTAATGCTCATCCTATTGCCTTAATGCACTGCAGCGTTGCAGTGTCTCGACTGCACTGTTGTGCAGTTGAGTTATCATTAATTTATTAGTCGATATTTCTATATTCCTATGCCTGAATTGTTAGAACTGAGGATTCTGCAGCGGGCTTGAATTACCAGCGCATGGTTGAGTCTGCTAAAGGGCAAGAAGGAAAAGAAATAAAAATGAAAACTAGCGCATGGTCATACGTAGTACATTGCCTAACGGGCAACTCAGGATAAATAGTACAATCACGCTATACTCAGCAATCAGGTCGCTTCAAAGAAAGGTTCTGGGGTTTTGCACTCGCTTGGTTTGGGACCAGAATGGACCGAGCGAGAGGGAGGATTTTCTGTATCGGGCTTGTCAATGAAATATATTTATTTTTTGAAGGCGGGAGCACCGGGTGTGTCTCCGCAAGAGAGCGGTTACCGAAGTGGCGTTGGGACACGCTCTCGAACTATTTTAGAGCTGTTGATTGTTCGGGTGTTAGTCCAGACCGTGGACCATGTAACTATGTTATGTTGAACACCGGTAATCCTAATAGTTCTATTAAAGTAACTTTGGGGTAATGGTCTAATGTTTCATTTTCGAGTGACCAGCGCGCGACACTAAGCGAGGGCTGGCGGGATTTTAAACGGCCGGGGTATCGTTCCTCGGGTCTTTTTTCGATCACGCCGGGGTCGGGGTGATTACCTAATATTGCTTCGGTAAGTCGTCATGTTGAAGTACGTGTTTTAGTGAGATGGCTACCAAATTTGTCTAAAGCGGTGCAATGGTCTTGCAATTCTCAATGATAGGTGAACACAGCATCGCTAGGAAACACGCCTAAAAATCAAGCCGAGACAATTCAATAACATCGCTTCTCCCGAACAGCAAACACCGTAATCTCACGCTAAAGTTCCTAAAATTTGTTTAGTCTTTTGCACCCCAAAATTTTCTTAGCTCATTCTGATAAACGAATTTTGAGGCTTCCTAAAGCCCAACGGAGGCTAGTCCTCCGTTCCTAAAGCTACACTTCAGTTCGAGCTCAAACACGGCATGAGCGTCGAACGGTCCACTAAGCTGCAAACTTGTAAACCATAAATGCAATCCATAAAACAAGTCCCTATTGTTTCAATCCGAAACCAATGTAAAGTTTAACCTTGTCGTCTCAAGAAAATTCGACGATCCTAACTCAATAGTTGCGAAGCATGGACGAGAGGCATCCTTTTGGAGTCGCTTTACCTAATACCACGGGGAACCAGAAAGACTTCGAATTCGTTTCCTACAATTCGCCCTCATCCCGCGCAACGGCCCACGACGCCTAAAACAGAACTCGACCTACGGAGGTTTGTCAAAGAGTGTGAAAAAGAAGCGTAGCCATTCAATGGGGAAGGTGGAACATCTATCGACTGATGTCAAGCTAGACTATAGGGTATGGTGCAGCGCTACCATTGATCAAACTTTTCATGGAATTGCCTGTCACAGTTACATCTGGGGAAAATAAACCCCATGTTCCGAGTTATCCGATTCAAATCTACTTACGATCCTTGACCCGGGGCGGCAAGAGCCTAGCCCCCTTCGCGAGACAAAGAATGTCTGCGCGATCCTCCGCACGTAGACTCCAATCTAAACGCGAAAGCACTAAACACGAGAGAGAAAGCAAAACTATACTAAACTACGTGGAAACTACGCGTCAGCGCCGGTCAGTAAAGTCGACCGAACTCCACGCCGTTGAAGTCAGACTGATTCGAATACTTCGAGCGTCATCTCCAGCCTCGAAAATTTTATCGCACTTTTTTTAGCTCCCAATCAGGAGCGACTTTATTCGGGTCGCGGTTTTCTGAATTGGTCTTGGGGCCAATCGGAAAATCTAGAGTTTTCCGGAAGTGGACACTACCGTAAACCACCGACCTCGTTTAGGGAGAGTCGGCTTCAATTGATTTTGCCGACTTCAACTTGAACCCTCCGAATAATCGGAGGTCACATATCTGCGATGTCAACTTCAAATTTCTCAAGAAATAGAAGTCTTAAAGCTTCCATTTCCTGCAATTAGCGCCGGATGTACTTTGAATTTGGATCCAACGCCCACATCTTTAAAACAACACCCGGTCCCATAGTGACTTTCCGGTCACATAATTTCCAGCTATTTCTTCAATTCAAATCTGTTTGCTCTTTTAGATTGCTTAATCGTCCTCTTATCGTCCCAGGCAACTACCAGCGATCGAATATCCGAACGCCTTGGTACCTCGTCGTCGACAACATCTGCTGTGTTGCCTTTGATACCTCGACGTGCCACCCAACTAATTAAACTAATTGCGGCTTGGAAGGTGACCCTCTCTCATGAGGACGTCTTAGAACATCGAGCAAAATCGCATCTCTTTTGCGATTTCTAACTAATCAAGCCTTCTTTCACCCGTCCCAGGGGGAACCGAAGGCGAAATGAACCCGTCTTGGGGCTGCAGGTAGAGTATCCTCCAAGGGATCCCTAACAGGCCGAGGGCCCTATTCGGGGGCCCTAGAGACCCACGGGAGGGCCTTAAACATACCCCCTGTCCTTTCCGAGAGTCCATGTCCAGTCCGTTCATAAAACTTACAATTTTAACGATTCTTAGTACGTGGTGTCCTCGTCCGTCTGTTTTTGTTCATGCCCTTATATACGTATATACATGTATATCTATATATACACACATATATATACACACATATACTACACACAATACACACGAGACACAGAGGCGGCCCGAGCGACAAAAAGGTCGTTCGAGTACACGCACAGCAGACACAGGACAGCAACAACAACCATGACGACAACCGACCAACGAAGTCGGTTAGAGAAGGCGGCAAAAGAAAACAATAAAGATGACACAATAAAGGTCACGGTGAGAGCGAGACGGGACGCGGGCGGGCAGTGGGACAGGGGAAAGCCGGGGGATTTTCGAGGGGCTGGGGTGAGATTCGGTCCCAGGACGAAGAGCGGGATCGATTGATAGCAAACACGAGGGGGGTGGACGTAATAGCGGGTCGGCACCCACACATGGGTTCCGATGTATATAAGTATAAGGGGCTTTAGCCGGTTCTCCCTTGTATACCGTCTGGCGGAACGACGCCCGCCGGACATCGTTGAACTCGCCGTCGGGTGACGGTTCAGATACGTAAGGGGTGATACCCTGGCTCGAACGGCAGAGGTATAAAGGATGCTAAAATCATAACGATTAGAGAGAGTGGCGGCGAAGGTAGAGGCTCTTTCGTCGGCCGTCCCGTGTTAACCCGCCGGGTATCTTTGGAGATGTCTCGACGAGGCGAACACAATGAGGGGCGGTTCGCCCGTTTTGGAATTAATAGGAAAATCTCGGATTATCTGCGCCCACCGGTGGTCGGCGGCAGAAACTGGGGCACCTTTGTATGACTCCAGCGGGTCAGCGGGAGGTCAGGCGGAGGTCCGGCGCACTTCGTTGGATTTGTCTAGATAAGATGAACAAAATAAGGGGTCACATGCACCAACTCAAGAATGAGGTGCGACAACGGAGACCTAGGAGGCTGGCGGAGGCTCGCATAAGAGCTAAGACGAGGAGGCCAGCTTACCTAAGGTACGCTCAGGGGAAGACGTTCCACTTGGCGAGGGAAGGCGCAAAGGCCTGGCATTCACACATCGTCGTCTAACAGACACACATAAATATATATAGCTATGTATTAATAAGCGTAAAGGTGGCATTCTTGTTCCTTTCGCGACCACCCAACTTATGCGGCGTTCACGTTATAATGTCCCCGCTCTTTGGAACTTTTTACCCCCTGTAGTCGTGACCCTACCGTATAGTCAGTTAGGGTGACACACATACTGTAAATCAATTGCCGAGGGTGTACCACACACCCCTAGCTACTACATTTTTTCTTGACAGTGTCGTACACACCCTTAGCAACAAATTTGGCGCGAATTAACTATAGCGGACACCATCTGTAGCTGATGCGGTTTATTAGTCACCTGTGCTGTGTAGTTTTTTCTAAATTTACGATATTTGTATCTAGCCCATATGAACGTTGCTCAAATAATTCCGAACACTGTCAACTGCCAGAAGACACGGTGTGCCTGACACTGTCGAGAAGTTGTAATACGCGTAACTAGCTATGTACCTTTAAAATTTTATTAAAAATCTGGGAGTGTCTAAGACACCCTGTTGTCAACAGTGTGCATGACACTGAGTGGTGTACATAGGTTCCAAACGTTGGGGCATTATAACGGGACCGCTGCATTAGCATAAGTAGCAGTGATCGTTTCGCGTTAAAAGCGCGATCTTAGCATCGCCCGGGGCAGTTTGATCCCTAGCTAAAGTCCTCCAAATACTTTACCGACGTACTCCGGCCATTCCCGGGTCATAGTGCACTAGACGATTGTGGGCCATTAAATTAACCCGGTATTCGTCGTTCTTAATACTCCTGTAATTTACTGTACTCGTAATTCCAGCTGACCACGGCTTGTTGTTTTCCATGACCATTGCTCAGTGTACAGCTTAAACCTGGTAGGTTTGATAGTTTCAGTTTCTATCTCTACAAGATGGTTAACTTGAGCGTGTAGTCAGGGGCTTAATATTCCCGGACAGTCCTAACCGTGAAACCTTAGTGTTTAGTGACGGCTGGTTAGGTCCCGAGTGGTTCCCTTTTTGATCGGTGAAAGGTTCAATTGCTAACCCGCGTAGGACTTCGCAAATCGGTTGAAGTGTACTAGTTTCTCGCTATGCTATCCCAACCGTTGCGCACAACACTCGTTCCAGTAGTTGTACAAGAACGCGACGAACTACGGCATGCTATGATACAATATGACCACATGATATTATGACTTAATAAGGCAAAATGCGACATTAATTGGGACACGAGATATCAAGGTAAAAATGACCAAATAATAACATACGGCATATATCATAGGCATTCGAAATACATCCCCTTTATACAAAAGTGATCCGATGATAATATGCGGCATAAATTCTAGGCATTCGACCGACATACGACATCTTTATATAAAATGGATCCGATGATAGCATACGGTATATATTTTAGGCATTCGAAGTACAACATTTTTATACAACAATGATCCACTGATAACATACGGTATAGATTTTAGGCATTCGAAGCACAACATTTTATACAACGATGATCCACTGATAACATACAGTATATATTTTAGGCATTTGAAGTACAACATTTTTATACAAAAATGATCCAATGATAGTATAAGGTATATTTTTATAAACGAGACATAGATGCCAACGCATAGAGGCGATTTTAGTGCTAGAATTATGAAAAATACTCGTAACGGGCCGTAACAGGCCTGTTACAAATACAGGTCTTAGAAAACTGCCAAAATTTACTACAAATACAGCCAATCGTCCTCAAGGTGTAGGAACAATTGCGATACTTACGCGATTTTGAAACAAAATTGGTTATATTTACTGTCTTATTCAGTAGCTAAAGTTGTTATCAGCTAGAGATCTGCAGCTGAAGTAGCTCAAGTCACTCGTCCTGTGATAACTTTTATCAAACCAGTTTAGCTTAGCGACTACCATGTTATAAACGAAAACAACAATGTTCGACTTGATTTGGTCTAAAAACTAGAAGTTGATTTTATCCTGGCGCATATAAAAGGAAATGTACAATAAATTCGCATAACAATATGTGCCGTGGTTAAATGCAATATGTGGTGAAAAAATTGCGGATATTGACCCACCATTTACAGTTCATAAGTTATAGTCGTTGTCGCAATAAAAACCTACAATAAATTTGCACAGCTATCAAGGAACACGATGATCTATGTTTAGGAGGAAATTTACAACCATTGGTTCTAATTTGAAACTTTTTAAGTAACATGTTGCTTGGAGTAGCATTCATGGCTACCGTTAATGATTCTTAGACTACCGTTACGCTTACCTACAACTCGGAAGAACATGTCCATTCTTGGGCCCATCTTTGTGTTCAGTTAAAAGGGTCAAACCTTTTTTCAGTATTAAACCTTTACGTCATAAATTGTTGCCACTAACCACTGAGCTATTACGACGATATTACTTGGAACTTTGCTTAATTATGCGGTAGGCTAATTTATATTTAACCCTTTGATGCCGGAATTAATTTGTGTATCGTTTAAAGTTTGACAAACTCACGCCCCCGCCGGGGATCGAACCCGGAACGTACGGTTGAAACTTGTGTACGCAAACCACTCAGCTGTCTGGGAGCTGTTGCTCAGTTCCTTAAGGAACCTCACAACGTGAACGAATAACAACGCACGTTCAAACGTACGACATACGACAAATTCAGTAAACGCAACGAGCCGCAATGTTCGTTAGGTCCCTATGGACCTAGCCGGCATGAAAGGGTTAAAGCTCCTCAGACGCGAGCTAATAACGCGGTAAAACCCTGTGCTACGCCGAGAATTGAGTCAATGCAGTAGTTTGTACTGTATTGTTGCTTCAGAGCAAATACAGGTGGTAAAGGGTTATGCACACATGGTACTTTATTGTCATAAACCCTTTACATCATGAATTAGTTTGCATTTTGACTATCGCTGAAGAAGCAGTTTAGCGCCGCGATGAACCGAACCCAAGCCATTTGCGTCAGACCTGCTGTCGCCACCAAATGAGCTATGACGACGCGGTTGCTCAGATCCTTAAGGCCAGGGACTCATCCGCAGGGGGGGACGGGGGGACCGGTCCCCCAACTTTGAAAGTTGGGGGATATCCCCCAACTTTTTTTTGTTCAAAAATTTGAAAAACCCACATTATATTAACCATGTCCATTTACCACTACCATGAAAAATGTACCTTTCATATCAAAATGCCAATACACATTGTATGTATTTTCCATTTTTAACAGGCGTATATATAATGCACTAATAGAAGAACTTAAAAAACAAAATCTATTCATTTGTTTTCTTTTTTTACACGATCACAACGATTGTTTATTTTTCAACAAGTGCGTGTATTTATATGCGCACCATGTGCGTTATATCATTCTCATACATATACCGTCATTTGGCGGTTCTAGACCTTAGAATATGAGGGAACCGCGGAGGAAGGACAACAAATAGAGAGGTTCAATGGTCTCGGGAATGTAAAAAAATCCAATCCGTTATTGAAACTCGAGGAAAGGAAAAAAATTAGGAAGGAAGTATCTCCATGCCTTTCTCGTTGAGCCGCCACTGTAAGCCGCAGCCGGAGATACAAGATATCGGATAACCTTACCGGACGACCGCTGCGATCGACCATGACACAAAAACGCTCAACAGTTTCGCCGTCATCATGGTGCATTCGGCTCTCGGAATTGACTATGCCTTAGTCGGAAATGATTTTGTTGCTAAAAATGACCGCAGACTGCATACGTTCGGTCACTTTTCCCAATAATTATTAAGCTGATTTTTAAGTTTCATTATCGACGAATTTTGAAAGAGAATATTAATCTTTACAGAAAACTAGTTGCTTTTCTGCAAAGTTTTATTGACGTTTTCATCGTATGATATATAAATCATAATCATATAAGCACATTTTAGAAAGAAAAACTCGTTAACAGCTCTTTATTAATGTTTGATACGGTTTTATAACGCATCGAGCTTCTGGAATATTTTTTATACTTTTTAATCTGCGAATGCTAGATGCTAGACGTAATTCAGCTATGAACGATTCAGTAAAAAATCAATGAAAGCTGCGAAACCATCTACATATCGGTGGATGAGCATTGTATTCGTGGAGAAATGACATCGATTTATCCGTAGATTCTGACATTTATGCGCAAATTTAAGCAAATGATCCACATTATATATGTGTAAAGTCATATCATGACGACGTATACATTTTTATTTTGTTGCTGTACATGTAAAGTTTTATTTTTTAGTAAAATTTTGAAATATCTCCTGCGTTTCAGTGTCATTTTATACATAAATAATTTGGGCTACTAAGTAAAAACAGGTAGGCAAAAAAATCTTCAAAACCCAGGTCGTGATTGATAATATTTTTTACTTGGTCCCCCCAACTTTGAAATCTCGTATGAGTCCCTGCTTAAGGCCCTAAAAACAAAAGCGCGCAGTCAAAAGCAAGCTACGCAGCAAACTGAGTCAATGCAACACTTTGTACTGTATTTCGCTTCAAAACAACTACTTGCGGTAAGCGGTTAATGTTAAGCATTGTTTTGGGTAAACCCAACGGCAATAATCATGCATGCAGAAGCACGAGTTCAGGGGGCTATTCCCCTTAGGTTTGGGTCCTTACTCCACCTAGGCTCTGGACCATCCACCATGAAGGTACCACCCTACTCAATGGAGTCGTTGCAGGCGCCACGCCCATACGTGCGTTTTGCGTCAACAAAAAGTCGCAAACCCTCCTCCCACCACCCTCCCATTGACATCCCTATTACACCCCCGCCGACACCACGCATCTCCCCGCCGCCGTCCCCGGATACCATCCCAGAGACCTCATAGTGTCAGCATGCATGGTGACATATATTTTTATATAGTCGCACCTCTTCAACATCCGATCTTGTATTCTTACTGTATGGCCACATAGCTCAGCGTATGCAGGGCATTTGTTGTTGCGCGGGTTTTTACATCACTTCCCTTAGCCGCCATTTGCATGTCAGCATGTGACAAACAAAAATGGAATACAAAATATCAAATGCTCTAGCGGAGATAGCTACCAAGCGCCGATTGAAATTTTGTATGTTTAGTTTACATGTAATGTTTCAGTGTAGTAATCTATAATGCATTATATTATTTTTATTATATAATAGTTCTTTGTTTTCGACAAGCTAATTTTCAAGTTTGCATCTGTCGAATTTAATATGGTATTTTTTTGTTTTAATGGCAGTTGAGTTCTACCTCCATTGATTTTAAACGCTTTTAGTTTAATTTGTTCCGGCGTATGCTTATGTATGGCAGTAGTATAAACGAGGGACCGACTAATATGATTTTTCATGATTAGTGATATGATCTCGTAGTAATTTTTGTCGTACTTGATCTCAGTTTATTAGTGGGAATTGGCAGTTTCGTTGCTGGTTAACTGCGGGCTTGTATCTTTATTGGCGCCGTAAAGCGCGCACGATATCTAAAGACCGCCTTGTCACTGTTGTATTTTTGTTATTCAGGAGGCGCAATATTGTTTCTAAAAACGAAACGGAGATGAATTTAACCGTCGAATTGTAACTTTTTGTGAAATTTCGTTAAAATTTTATTTTATAGTATACAGATAACTTGAGTGTGTGTTGCAAACGGCCACCAAACTGCAGGGTGCATAAATAGGACCCTGGGCAATACTAATACGACACACCCATCTAATTATATACGTTGAGCTTTGCTTTTTGACAACCTACCAACATCTTCGAAGACGAACAAGTGCTTTCGATAGCCACTGGTATCCAATGCTCAAGTTTGAGAACATGATACATTCAAATATTGCCTATGATTCTGCTACGGCACAACTCCACGAAGCAGGCTACAGCTCTGGAAGGCATCCTGATGCGTGGAGACGCGACTTGAAACAGCGACCGTTGGAGCGCCCAACATCTAACCAGGTAATTTATTCCAACCATTCACAACCCTGTATACGAAAGAATAACGTCCACAGTTCAGGCGAGGATTAATTTGGACCTCAATTTTTGTATGTGACCGTTGAACCTGTTGTCAGCAATAAATTGAAACCAGTTAGTGATCGGAAAATCCATGTTGCCATGAATAGCATTGAAAAATAGAATAAGGGCCGCACGATAACAACGCGTTGCTAATGTGTGTAGTCAGAGGTACATGCCAGAGGTCAGGGAGCATAGAGGGATCGTAGAGTGACTATTTCGTGTATTTTCATAGGTTTGCATCAAGTTTATATCGATTAAGCGGATTTCGAAAATATAGGTAGCTTTAATGTTGCTTGGTTATGTACTTTGTGGTGGGGGTGTAGTAGGCTACCAAAGGTCCCAGGGTCCCAAAATTAAATTTTGGTTCATTTTTCACGAAATATTACATGTTTCCCCCAAATTTAAGTTCTAAAATCCAAAATTTTATAATTTTTATTTATGTTACTTTCTTAATTTGCCTTAGTTTGGGGTATTAGCAGGGAGTAACCGGAATTCCGGTTCCTGTTCCTGCGAAAATCATGTTCCGGTTGCGGTTCCGGCAACAGCAAAAACCATACCGGCACCGGAATTCCGATTTGAAAATTTTGTTTGAATTTTTCCATATTTTTGCTTCATCTGTGGTCCAAAATCTGTAATATATAATTTCAGAAGTCTGCGGGGTATATATGTTCGAATTAAACCCGTTCAACTCGGTAACGGAGTATGGATTACGTAGAAGTAGTTAGCGTAAGCTTGGTTAACATAAATTGCGTCACGCACCAGCCAGTGCGCTTGTAAACTTTGTAAATTAGTATACATTGAAGTAAAGTAACGTTATCTGCAGCGCAGCCTGAAACTGCTTTCTTGGCAATGAACTGTGCGAGCAGTGTCACAGTTTGTCTCATTTAAAGCATTCTGCTTAGAAAGTTATTATCATTATCATCTCACTGACGGTCACTGTTTGCCCAACGCTAGTCTAAACAGTGTCTGACCACTGATCAGAAAATTTCTTTCTGTTAGAGCCATATAAACCAATAATTTCAAGTTTCCTACAGAGCAACATGACCATGTAACAAACGTATGTGTACTAAAGAGAGGCGACTGGAGACAGAGCGAAAGTGTCTATTCTACGTTCCATGCGTTATAAGCACATTCAATTTGACGCAGTATATGTAAGGGTGTATAGTGGAAGACATTTTTGCTCTGGGTGTCCAAAAACCGACATAATGATAAACACATTAACATTATTAGCTTCCACAGTCCCTTTGAAGTTTCGCAAGGGCAATAATGCTATCGCAATACATTAATTTTAATGTAAAAGTTATTTTTTAATACATTTTAAATCCACTATACCTTCATTTCTTCCTTCGTCTGTTTTACTATACGTATATAAGTTTCGAAGACTAGGTTCCGGATCCGGTTTGAATGGACGGTTCCGGTTGCTGGTTCCGGTTATTCCGTGGGTATTAGCTATGTTGAACTTGTTGTTGATTTACTGTTTCATTTTTTGTCTGGTTGTGATTTGCGTCAAGATCTGTCGACGCTGGTGGAATCTAACTTTATATGGGTTAATTGTTTTATTTTTAATTTCCTACAACCACTGGTAACTTAGCTAATAGTTAGCTAGTATGACACGTTGCGAGTTACGGCTTTGTTAGTCGGAGTTGTGATACGCGGTTCAAGTTACAGTCAAGGTCACGAAAGATTGTGAGGCTTATTGTTTGTTGAATGTCAAGACTTTTATGGTCGCATTAACGTGATTTAACGCTTAAAGAACGGCAGGAGACGGTATTTGTCATCTGGCAATTGCTCGGCTTGTATCATTGATAGCTTATTGGTTTATGTATTGTCATACGAATTTTGTAAAAGAATGAAACTTTACCTAAAGTAGACTTCACAAATAAGTAATTTTAATAAATATCAATTAAATTAGTAATATTAGTTTTCCTTGAAAAAGAAGTGGCATAACGTTAATAGGGTTGGCGTCTTAATAGTTAACAATAAGACGTAGTAAAATATGGCAAATTTTGGCTCATAGTGACAACGCCAGGGCGAGTAGATTAGAAGGATCCGAGATAGTAGCATTGCTTGTTGGGTCTGCCTGCCAATCGGGCGTGGCTCTGCAAGTAGTGTTATTCTTAAGTAGATTGGGTGGGCGAGGATTCGATTACCCCTCCAGTTACCGATATTTATACAATAATCCAATACAAATTTTATTCAGATCCTATTGGTACATACGGAACTTTACATTTACTGCTGTGTTCTGCTTCTGAAACGCGTTCATACGGCTCGAGCATTGCTTGTTGGGTCTGCCTGCCAATCGGGCGTGGCTCTGCAAGTAGTGTTATTCTTAAGTAGATTGGGTGGGCCAGGGGCGAGGATTCGATTACCCCTCCAGTTACCGATATTTATACAATAATCCAATACAAATTTTATTCAGATCCTATTGGTACATACGGAACTTTACATTTACTGCAGTGTTCTGCTTCTGAAACGCGTTCATACGGCTCGAGAATGAATATTCATTAAACCCCGTCCGCACAGCTTGCTTACCAACGTTCACAGAACACTGCTAGATATTTTGTAAACTAGGAAGTGAATAAGATAACGGCAGAATGGGGAAAGGGTAAGTCCTCGCCTCTTATATCTGTCCGTATTTCGTGAATATTTTAGAATGACATACAGATTGAAATAGCTTCCAAGACACTATACAATTTGATATGTTTAGTAAAGAAAAACCAGAAAGGGAGCAAATATCACTTATTTATAGGTTTCTGCTAAAATTGAGATACTTACTCAAGTCGATGGAGTCTAAAGCATGTTTGAATTTACTACTGTTTGCAGCTTCAATCAGCGGTTGTGTTCCAGCATACTGAGGCAACTGGTTCCATACATCCACTATTCTAACAGCAAAAGTGTGCTTGAGTGTGTTAGAGCGAAATTTAGGCTTAATAAGCTTTTTATGATGCCCGCGCGTGTTAATATTGGGAGATAACATAAATAGGTCTTGACACGAGTTTATTTCATTACTAAAGCACTTAAAACCATTACAAGGTCGTATTTTAGCCGTCGTAGTTCAAGAGGCCCTAGATTGAAGTGTTTTAATCTTTCAGCGTAAAGACATGTGACAGAGGTGTGCACGCGCTCTTAATCTACGTGTAAAATAACGTTGAACTTTTTCTAATTTATCAATATCAGATAAGTAACAAGGAGACCAAACCACGCTATAGTCAACTGCTCGAAAAAAAACGGTTAGCACTGCTTGAAAAAAAAACGGCGTCCAAAATAATAACCAGTGACTAGCTGCTATACGCTGTTTTAACGAGCACGAAGTCTGTGACCTCCATATCGGATTTTACACGCATCACATGCCGAAAAACAACAGAACAGGCATGACGCTCATACGAAGTTTGGTCACCATAATAGGCTATTTTAACAAGGGTAGCACGTCTAGTAACAAGGCTATTACATTTCCTACCATTTGAAATTCATGTTGTTGAATGTGCCACAACAGAGTAACTTCTTGACAGTTTATAATGGACTATAAACATCTGAGATATTTTTGATATCGTGAAATGAAAATTGGTGTGTTTTTTTTCGAGCACATTTTTAACCGACCTGCTCGAAAAAAAACAGATTTTTTCTAGAGCATGGCGTTTTTTTATCCATCATGGTATTTTTTTAATAGCACTTCATTTTTTTGTAAAAAGATTGTTCTGTGATACAGTTTTTAAAAAATTATGCCCTTAACAGTTCCAACAATACTGAAATACATGTCCCAACCGGGACAGAAACGGCTGAGTTATATATAAGTTTTCAGCTGAGAGTGAAGCATGTAAACGGTATAATTACCTTAAAAACATGGTTTTCCGGAGTAACTTGTTAACTAACCGAACCGTACAGTGTAGTTTAAATGTAGTTGACTGTGTAGTGGTGTAGTTAACGGTGGTTTGACATGTAGTACTGTGGGTTAGTTTTTAATCCAGTTAACTAGTTTTTCTGTATGCTGTATATTTAGTGGAGCTACACATTTTCGAAGCCGGAGATACTAAAAAGTAGCGTTGGATGAGTTGCGAATGCGTTAAATATTGTGTTAGCAAGGTAACATAAAGTCGTGAGAGCCACAGTGTTATAGTGGTAATAGACACTTGAAGGTTATGTATTTTACTTGCACGATGCGGTGTGGAATTTTTGCGCTGAGAATATTGATACATTACTTACGTTCGCGTATTATGTACTTCGCTGAAAAGTTTCAGTTATACTTAACTTTGACATTACAGCACTTGAAACTTTCACAGGTAGTTACGGTTACACTTGCAGGATGTTACGTGCATAGAATATTGTATCATTACTTAATTTTACGGAATATCCTTGTTTACGTTGTTAAATAAACACATCATTTGGGTGATTTATGACAACATGTGATGAAATATTAGCGTTTACCGAGCATGATAGCGAAGAAACATCGTCGTTTTTTTTCAAGCACGCTATATTTTTTTTCGGGAAAACTGCTCGAAAAAAAACAGTTATTTCATTGTTTTTTCGCAAAGCGGGAAAAGTCAGCGATGTATTTGTCTCTTAAATATGACCTAGGCTCAGTTGCACACGTTACTATCAGCTTTACAAACGGGTTCGCGTTACGGTTCGTATACAACTTCCTTGTAGTGAAAATCGTTTTTTTTCGAGCAGTTGACTATATTGTATTCAACAATAGTTCCCAAGTCAAATTTTTGGCCAGCTAATTCGGGGGCCAAGGATCTGTCTGTGCGGCCAGACAATCGGGGTCGTACAGAACCGAGAAACTTCAACTGAATAGGAGTCGACCGCTACTATACAGTTTTAGTAACGTAGTTCGTCAGCCAATCGCGGACAGCTTGTGCAACATAACCGGCACATACTGACGTAAATCTAAGACTAAGGTTAAAGTAATAAATTAACCCTGCAATCGGCCAGCAATCGGGTATTGGTAGTATTAACTCAAAAGAGCCTTAGTAAAGTACTCGATAACGTAAACTCTAACCGGCGTCACTCAAACTATATATACCGCATTTGTCAGCCAATCGGGGGCAGGTGTATCAAACAAGGAAAGTATTAGTGTAAATCTAGGTCCTAGGTTGAGCTGTCTATATACTCGTGCAGTCGTCAGCCAATCGGTGGCGATTGCACCAGCCTCAGAAGAGGCGTACTAGAATTAGCGATAATCTAACCTTAAACTAATAGAGTCGAAGTTCGGTGTTGATTCAAACTGTGTAACGATGGAACTTATTAGATTGGCCGATGACGGATCAAGGTAGGTAGAAGTGGTTCAGAGTGAAGTGCAAGTGGCAGAGTTAACGCACGTAAACGTAGATCTAAAATAGCCGGTGCGATTATAATACAATGATTTGGCTTAATAGTGCCGAAAAAGGGCTTTACTTCAAATATTTTACGAGTTGCGCGTGTTATGTAATAGTGCCTTAATATTTTAACCGATTTTGTAATAAACGTTATTTGCTACGCGTGTGGTGCCTACTTATCTGAACCGTGAGCGTATTGGGCATACGCAAAATATATATAAGGCATCGGCATTAGTCGCTAAAATAGAGAACCCGTACCAACCGCATTTCCCCACCGGCATACTACTGGCCACGCCTCGGGCCACACAATCTTCATTGACCCTTTTTAATTCCGATAGCCGTCATAAACAAAAATCTTCCATCCAACCGCTACCCCAATCCATCCTTAAAAATATAACACTGTGTTCGGCGGGGCATTAAAATCTTCTGTTATATTGGTTTTGGCTCCTGAATACGATGGTTTGGTTATCTATAATCCAGCACGAATATTTCATCTCTTTTGCTCCGTTGTCAGTGAGTTTAGGCTCGATTGACTCGGTTTACGTCGTGCAGCCTGACTATTTATATGTAGTGTGAAGGGAATTTTCAACAGCTTGTATATATGTTTTTGGAACGTTGGACACAGTTCCGTTTTTCGGACCGTTGTAAACGTCTATCTTGGGCCTATACCCGCTTATTGCGTATATATTTAGGGATCAATTATTCACAATATGAGACCTATAACACCAAAGCGGTTGCAGATGTATTGCCGTTTTCTTGCATTATGGATTCAATGCCTAACCAAAACGCATTTTGACCTAGCCCAGCAGCGTAAATAACGGCAGCACATCGTGTAGTTTCATTCACGAGAGTAAATCATTATATACAAACTTGTTTTGTGCATGGCGTTCGGTAGCGTTTAATAGCTGTTGGCTCCGGGGTGGTGAATGTTCCGGTAAACTTTGTTTCTTCCAGGTCAACCTCCTGATTTGAACTTTCAAGCCCTGAAAACTGATAGGAATGCGTCATCCATCTACATTCCAACGGCTTCACTTCCCAAAAATGTAACCTTCTGGGCTTCAGGGCAGCGCTCGTGTGTAAAATTGTACATGGTATGCCAAAAAGTCAAAAATTTTGCGGGGTTTCAGTGTTGAAAAGTCCCTTTAGCATTAATTTGAAACATACGGGATCGATGTTTGATAATTTATGTAATTTATATGGCACTAGATTTATGGATCAGCCGGAAAGTATTGAATATGCTGACTTATTCTCTTCAACCAAGACAATCGGAAATTTTGCAACTGACGATGTTATTAGCGATGTACGTAGTACTGGTCGTATTGATTTAACTACCAGCCGCCATGGCAATGTATTCGATAATACGTTATCAGAAACCGCAGTAACTGAATCTAGTGACTGTACCAAGGCTATATTTGCAATAGAAAATGACATGAAATTCGACAAAAAGGAACAATTGGTGGAGTCAAAACAGCAGGTACATGAGGAATAAAATATATGCGCGACTAAACTTAAAATGACCCCGCTGACTATCCTAATTTGTTTTCTTTTTGTAAAAAAATTCATCACCGAATTAGCGAATAATTCAAACGAATTTGAAAGATTTTGAGTAAACTTATTGCTGTAACTTTGTCGCTAAAAGAAAGGCGCAAATTAAACATTTTTTTGTCGGTCAGAAAATGCTACTTTTTGTTCGCGAACACGATTTTGTCAGATTTGTCGGATATTAACAAGGGGCGTGTTTGCGAACAGTAATTGATAAATAATATGACTTTCCCGTTTAGTAGGCATAGCTTATTACGTCACAGTTACATTAAATTTGTTCTCGAACTGAGGCGAATCTTGTTTC
>JASANE010018441.1:0-18904 GCA_030248225.1 Trileptium ribeirensis | reverse complement strand
ATGTTCTTCGTTCAGTTACGTATTGTTCATACTGGGCATCGTAATTTGTCAAGCCCAAACAGCGGTTTGGTAGGGTTGTTGTGGCAAACTCGAAATTACTATTCACAACGGTCTATTGCGCCGCAAAAATCGGATCGAGAAGGCGCATCGAGCAGACCCTGAAAACGCCCAAGAAGGTCCGGTATTTGCTCCTGCTGATACCTCTTTATAAATACTGTTATAAACTTGAGTGGTATCGATCTAATACTGAGTGACTGGCCGAAGATGACGTGACAAACAAAATATCTTTTGACTCGTTTTATGCGCTCCCTGATCGGTGTTACTGGATGCGTCTTTTCCGTCATGTTTATTTCAATTTGTTTGCCAATCCTGTGGTTGTAAAACATTTCTGCTAAACCTTCCCATCCTGGTGGTGAATCGATAATCGAAACCATGAGTTCGTGCTTGAATTGCGGTAAGAAATCCACAATGTATAACGCATACAGTCACCTCGTTGATTTGTTGTTCCAGAATGGATGGCGAATTTGATCCTCGATTTGTTGTAATACAACTACGACGACGTTCGCACGTTGTCGATCGTTGATGATCGATCGTTTCGTTTTCTTTTAAGAAGATCGCACAATGCATTGAGCAGTTGTTCTACAAACCGCTGGACTGTTTAACTCCGTTCAGGAACACTATCGTCTTTATGATGACCAGTCATCGTAAAAAAACTAAATTTTCGAACACAATCGAAGCGATTCGGCTGGTTCCAGTGTTTGCGTATTGTCCGCGATTCGAGAGAACTCCGATTCGAATGGTGCTGGTGCTGTTCAAAGTGCTAGTCTTTGATCCAATTGTTGCGCGCAACGAAGATTCTATATTTTAAAGGGTAGCACGCATATGTAGTGTAGTGTCCGTAATGGTATGGCATAGACTACACCTTAAATTTTTCATAACAGTAGCACTGTATCAGCTACACCATGCTGCTTTTTATACACATTATGTTGTTTGTTCTTCACGCCGTCAGTAAAACAGTGCAAAAATAGACACTATAGTTAAGCTGGCCTATTTCACCTTCAGGGGCCGGACGTAATAACGTTAGAAAAAAGAACCGCTTACAGCGGTGGTTCGGGGAGCGGCAGCCCCACGACTTAGGCTTAGGCTTAGTACATGGCTTATATAGGGCCTTTAGCTTTTAGGCTAACACTATTAAGGCTTAGGCTTAGTATGTCGAGAACGGCATAGAATGCATTTCACTTCCGCCTCTAAAGGATACATTGGCGTTAAGCTGATGGTGTCTCATACACCATTTATATTGCGTAAGCATTTAACGTATGCCATTGGATGGTGTGGTGTTGACTATTGGAAGTCCTTTATATCGTAGCTGCCGTATTATTGCGGGTAGCTTTCGCGCGATATATTGCCGCAGTTTCTACCTCACGTCCGTCATTGAATTGTTGCAATTCACCGATTTTCTGATGAGCCAATTTGTCCTGTTGTGGTGCTGGTTCTGTTCACTCAGGTTGTTGCGGCTGCTGGTGTTGTCGTTGCAAGTGTTGCTACAATTATTCCATCGGCTCTTGCGCTTGAATTGTGTGTTTCGATGTGTTCTTTGCGTAGGAGTAATGCGAAAGTAAACTTAAGATGCGTCCCAACCATCCTTTTTTGACACCATGTACAAAACGTTGTTATAAAACAAAACTCGGATTTCATTAGCCATATCCGATTTTGACATTTATCTGTTCTAAAACGCCATTAGCGAATGCAATTCGGCCCTTGTACTTTAACACCAACGTGTTCGCGAACATTTTCAAATTATAATGTATAAAATTTGAAACAGACTAATTTCTAATCTTTTATGCAAAAATGATATCTATGTTCAGTGAACAACGGAATGGTATTGTTTTGACAAAATAGGATGATGAGCGGCGCAGCTAAGTTTGCTAATACATAAATTGCCTTTCCAAAGTTTTCAGACTGTCTTCAGGTCTTTTGATTTGGCCTGCTCATTTGTGTACCTCGCCAGCAAGATAAAGACTGACGGATACGATTATAACCCGGCTTTGATCGTCTGCCCTTGGTGCTACCACAATTTCTTTGACTGCGACTGTTGTGCTAGTACGTTGTGCAGCCCATTGTTGAGTTGTATTTTTGGCCTACCGCGATGCCGTGGTATCGGCGGTGCTTGCTCATGTGATTGTTCCTCCAGCGGTTGCTGTGATTCCTGCACCACGTTGCTTTGAAGTTTACGGGGTCGTGGGGTAGATCAGGTTGTGTAAAGGCGTGTTCACACGCTCAAACTTTTTGCTCAAATTTTGAGCTCAAAATTTGATCAAATTTTGATCAAAATTTGATGGTGATTTTTAAATAAAAATTGCGATATTTTAAAAGTTTAGATTAATATTTGAGCTCAAACTTTTTCCGGCAATACATCTCGTCCATGATTGATTACAGGAATATTCATGAAAAGTTTCAACAACGTTTTTACGTTCAAACTTGATAAAAATGCGAAAAAGATGATTTCAAATTTTGATCAAAATTTGATCAAAATCTGAGCTCAAATTTTGATCAAAATTTGAACAAAAAATTTGAGCGTGTGAACATGCCTTAACGGTTTCTGATTCGGATCTAGAGTTAGGTCTTGGCCCGAGAATTGACTCTGCTGTTTGTGAACTCGATTCGTTCTGTGGTTAGGTACACCGTACCGACTTCGGTTTCAATCATTCAGTTTCGATTGCTTTTGGTTTTACTGCCCCTGTATCATTCTCCACAGATATGGTCGGTGGGATTGCCAACACTGTTTTAGGTGCTTGCACTAGAACTATTGCGGCTGACCACGAGACACGTGTTTATCTGCCTACGCCGGGTGGTGTGTCTCATAGCCAACCACTGCTTGATGAGATTCCCGGTTGTTGATCTTACGGCTCCGATTGTTGTGGATCCGTTCGGAATTAGCTATTTATTTTCCTTTTTGTTGAATCGATTCTTTCTGTTTGATTTCACCGTTTCATTTTATTCCTTCCAAAAATTCAAGCCTAATTTTCGGGTTTTGAACTTGATTTTGTTTGTTTTCGTCGACTTTAACCGTTTATAGTTTCATTTTTGTATGCCCACAGGTTCTTATGAATGGTGTTCACGTACTGCCTCAGTCTCCTTGGACTTTGAACTTTTCATTATGTTTTGTGTTCCCAATTATTCTTTCTCAGTTAATGACCAATGGTACCATTTCGCTTCCTTTTGGTGTACTATTGGATTTGTATGCACCGAGGATTGCTCGACAATTTTGATAAGTTTGTGTTCTGCAGAGCGTAGATTGTGTAGTGAGAAGGCTAACTCAGCTCGCATTTAGTTTACTAAATGAAATGAAAGAATCTCGCTTATAATTAGAGATTTACGGCGGCGGAAACTTAGAACTTATTTGAAACACAATAAACACTTCCAGTCGACTTCTGATCTATCGGTATGAGGAATGATGATCATAACTGATAGAGCCGAATGGAACAATTTCAGTGATTTTTATACGATTTTGCACGTATCCATAACGCATAAACATGCGTTTTTATGTATGTTCCACCGGTTGCATATAAAACAAAGCATCTCGAAAGCGGCATGTTACCAAGAACTTAAACTGTGGGTTAAGTGGGTTTGTTATAGGGAAGTACAAAATAATTTAAAAACAAACTAAAATGATTGCTGATTTTCAGCTGAACATAATGGCTTTCACATCGTCACCGTAAAAGGGACCGGCTGCACAATATTAAAAAAAACCGCATAATTTATGTGCTGTTATCAAAGTTTAGGACAGCGCAAGGTTATATTGTGACAGCGCAACTAGTTCAGCTCTAACACAAAGCAATATCAAAATTTGCTTCATTTAGTGGCGTTGAAGAAACCTTTTGTAATGAGATACTCACCGAAAATTGTCTAAGACGAATTGCCATTCGAAATAGCCTTCTGTACAATTACCATTTACTAGCCGCATAGTCCTTTACCACAAAAAGAAATGTCCGCCGCCAGTTGAATTTTGTCTACAGAGTTTAGAAACCCAAATTAGATTTTATTAGAAAAACTGTATCAAAAATTTCCAAAACCGAAAAACTAAACCTTTCTATGTACCAGGGTATTGTTTCGCAATTGTGCGTAAAAAGAGACGGTAAAACTAGAGTCCTCCTCACGCCGTGCTAAAAATGTCGCCATGAGATTTGAATTGAAATTCTAAATAATAGGTTAAGCCCGTCATGCTTCGACCAAACTTGCTGTCTTGGACAGGGATGTTGAGGACAGACAATTGCTGACCAATACGGACAGGGTACCTTTGCCTGTGGCGTAGGCTGTCTGGTTCCATGTTGAGAAAGAATATCAGTTTAGAAAACTTTAATTTTTGGCCATAATGCATAAAATGGTTAAATTTATGTATAAAAACATATCTTAGTTGCCAGGATGCTGTTGCTTTTTAAGTTGATCAAATCTGAAGAAACTAAATTTTTTTTACTTTCGAAGCCAGTGCTTTACCACATGAACCATAAAAGGAACTAAAATTTTTTCGGCTCCAAAATTTATTTAAAATCATGGGTAAACTGTCAGACAAACTTATGAGGGCTCATTAAAATATTCAAGCTTAAAGATACCATACCACTTGTAGTAATTTCTTACCAGGGCAAAATTTATAACGTAACGACTTACATTTCTGAACTATGATAATTAGTCAACCTAAATTTTTGATAGAAAAAACCTCAAATAAACAAGAAATTAGGCAAATATCTTGTTTGTTCAAACAAAAATCCTCGTAAAGTAAAGAAATGATAAGAATGAAAACTGCTGTCATACTTTTGTTTTTAGAAGAAAAATGACACTCAACATTAATTTAGAAACTATTGTACCGTTTTAGCTACATTTGCATTAGATTTCATTTCTGTAGTACTGGTATTTAATTATATTGTCACCACCGCTGTTTTTTTGGCAAGGCTTTAAGCTGGAGTAATGTTAAAGATAAGCCTCCTATTTTGATATTTCGATTAATATTTTTACGGAACTGTACCTGGTCAAATTTGGTGAGAAAACTGCTTGCGAAAACACAGCTCTGCGAATGAAATCAAGTTATTGTTGCATTTAATTTGTTTGCGAACACTGCCTATTCCCAATGCAAAGTCGATAGAACAGACTAGACTAATAATATTTGCAAATTGAAAATAGTAGACTAAATCTGTTCCAGCACCAGGCTTACTTATCGCGTTAGAAGGTTAAGTTTTTGGAAGGTATTGTAAAGCAACTTTATACTGGAACAGCTCGATTTCAAAGCCACATAATTTCATCGCTAGCTAGAGACATTTGTATTTTGAAAATATCAGAATTGATAAATTTTTCATTTAAAACACTGAATTTGTGTACAAAATTTAAACAGTGTTAAAAAATGCTTATAGATTTCGTTTCTGTTGTGAGTGAAATCAATCATAATAAATGCTGTAAAATTTTAATTCTATCTGACAGTTTAGCAGCCTAAATTAAAAATAATAGTTTCTAGTAAGATTACAAATTTATAACATTTCACCAGTTTTAAATAGAAATCTGAAAATTGCTCAGTGTAAAGATATCTGTTTGGAAAGAAAGTGAGAGACAATTACTACAAAAGATTTTATTCAGTTTAGTAGGATTTGTTTAGATTTGTATTAAAATCGTTATCATATGTCGCAATTATTTTCTGTCAATTTGGTATTTTTCTTTGTTCTTGGATATATACAGTTACCTTAGTTAATGGTGAGATTTCAATCGCTAGCAATATGTGTTCGCGAACAATTTTACGCCGAATTTCAATTGACCAAAACCGTTCCGTAAAAAATTTTATGCAAAAATACAAAATAGGACGGTTGGCGGGGTCACCTTTAATTTACTCGTGCATTAGTCGATAAGAGCACAATCTTATACATTATGCTTTTATCCAGCTATGATTATGTAGCCTTAACACAAAATTTTGTTTCAAAATATAATATGTGCGCTCAAAAATTTTGTAGTTGTTTTCAACAAAAACAAAATTTTCAAAAACTCAACTAGCCTTACTTTATTGTCATTGGGGATCATATCTTGTTCGTGACACTGCCACGCGTAGCGAACCAGTCCCAATGATACTAACTGTCACCTTATTCTGAGACCGGTGAATAGAAAATATGATTGGAAATACTAGTGAATCCAGATTGAAGAGGGGTGCTGGGACACTCCCCTCCGTCAGACTTAAGTTGTGTCATTAAAAATTTAGAAAAGAAATCAAAAATATAAAAATGTAAAAAAATCTGTAGATCAAGGATCCACTGCTTTTCCCACCGGATCCGCCAATGGCTGAACATTTGGGCATGTAGCTCCCGAAACGTTCAGGTGCACAGTTTACAGTTCAACAAGAAAAAGGTTTAAAGCCAGGTGCGTCGCAAAGGGGGTTAACCCGAGTCTCTACTGACGAATGTGAAAAAATTAACTGATGGAGTTATAATATAATGAATGTAAACAACCGGCTACTTCCATTTTTCTGCCTACACGTTTCACTTTTGAAGAGCTTTACGACGCCCTTGTTTAAAAAACTGATCGAGCATACTTGCAATATGAAGATATAATTATCAGCGCTCGATGGAGCAGGTTTGGAACTGTGCAGAATACAAAATTTCTGGAAAATTAAGGCATTCAACGACCAGGATATATGGATTTGGTTTAACGCAGTCAACAAAACGAAAAGTGTCGGATATTTTATCAAAAAAGACCTGGAAATTTCCACAAATTTACGTTATAGGACTATCTATATAACCGCTGGATCATATGAGTTAATGAAGCCAGTCAATAAAAAAACTTTTACATTATCACAAACTATACAATGCATGTTACATCACTTTGTGTTGTGATGCTCGTTGAAAAAATCCACGAGCGATCATTCATTGGACCAGCCGGGATTCGAACCCGGATCTGTAGCGTGCAAGACTAGCGTGCTGCCGTTACACCACAGGCACCGATCACAGCGTCTTCAGCTACGCTACATATGCTAGCGTAGTGAGATGCTACACTCGTTGCACGAAGTTGTAGACAATGGCATGCCATTTACACCAGTTTGTAGACCTTGGCGTGACACAATCTACATGTAGACAGTAACGGCAGTGCCAGTGTCTACTATTTCATGTATCTGGCTTTCAAAGAGTGTGTAGTCGATGTACGCAAATTAATGTGAATGATGCATAACGTTGTGTTAATCAAATTTTGCAAATCATTATTCAAAGCACTTTATTCATCGTTCAGTAGAATTCTATGAATTCTCTGCATTTCATCCCAAGCGATTTCACTATAAGCGCACTCTACTGCGTACATAGATTCGTTGCAAAAATATCGTTAGAATGTTTGCAGATTTTTAGCTCACATTTGACATAGTTTCCCCACCGCAGTACCAATGTCAAAGCGTGATATTCATACTTTAATATTACATTTATAAGTATTTATCTTATAATGTTTGAATTTTAACAATACTTAAGTCAAAATTGGTAAAATTAAAAAATGATGCAAAAAATATATCAGTAATTAATTTGTAGTTAATTAATAATCCGCCGAATTGGTGTCACATATCGTTCACAAACTGAACTGTCCTTTAAGTTTACCATAAATTTAAACCATAAAAGGTTTTGGTTATTATAAGTTTTTTTCCAAACAGAAGCCCAAGGTCAATAGTAGATATTTTATGAAAAAGGCGACTAAAATTTATTATTCAAAGTGATAATGAAATATAATACATTTTGTTACAAACACAAAACACCAATCTGTTGATCGCATTTCGATGTTATATATATTTTACAATATCTTAGAAAATTAATAGAGTTTCGTAAATAAGTCTTTTTGTTCGTACAGACTAGGATTTAAAGTTTTTTAAATGCAAACTGGCCCTGGAAACAGTGTAAAAGTAGAATCATATATCATTTCTGAATGAGATACGAAGTAAATTTATAGTTACTGTTTTATGAAGTGATGAAACGCTATTAGCTGGGACTTTTATACTGTTGGTCGAGTAGTGCCCAGCTTACCAATGAACATAAGCCAATGTATCTTGGAAAAACAGTACTGTGTTCAGATTTTTATTGTAATCTAGCTTAACGTTCAAGCATTCGAACGATAGCAAACTTGGAAAGCTTCACTGCTATCCACTAAATATGTGGAGCCAACCACTGAGCTCTTTTAAGCATCTTTAAGAACCCTGACAAAGCAAGCGAAGAGAGACCGCGGTCGGGTTGGGAGATTGGGTATGGAAATAATTGGGTGGGTATGAAAATTAGGCCGGAGAACAGAAATATACAACCGCTAACACATATGTTGCTTTAAATTAACGGATTTGTTACGTATAACCGTAACGGTACAGGCAACTATGTACATAGTTGAAGTCTGTGCATGTAATTGCGTAAAATCCGTAAGTGCCAAGAAACGGCGGATTGGCCAGGAAAGACGGGACAGGCAAGAGGGTGGAGTGGCAGGAAACCAGTCTTCCTTTTGCTGCGCTTCAGTTAGTAAAATATTCAAGAAAAACCTGCGCTGACATCTCTTAATATCTATATTCGGTTTCCACATTACAAGTTTTTGATTTTCATAATTTTTCTTTCATTTCTTTATACAAAATTTATTTTATTAACCCCCATTTTTAATTTTTAGAATATATAGTTTTAACAAATATATATTTAATTATTATTATTATGAATGCAAATTGGGAAAATGTAACAATCTATTAGTTAACTCACACTAGCAATGAAGAAAGATTTCAGCGTTCTACTGCCAATATTGACGCTTCAAATATTGCCAAAAAATCCGCAAGCGTTTTTCGTCAAGACTGGTTGGTGTCCGTTTATGTTCACGCGCTAGTTGCGACAGTTAATTCAGCAAGAAAGCTTTGAGCCGCCCGTTTAGATTTACGACAGCAAACCATAGAGCATAGGTTTCTTTACAAAATTTGCGTTTTTGAAAATTTGATATCTTTACAAACAACCTGTTATTCGCAGATACTTATTGTTATCAAATTGTGCATCTTTTACAATAAGATGCGCGTGCATGGTCCTAATTATGTCACGCGTTCAAATGGGCTAGCTACTATGTCATGCATACAGTCCAGCTCGACTATCAAAATTTTGAATAGCCTAGCTAGGTTATGCATTTGTCATCGAGTCGAGCCGGACTGTGCTTTTGTCACGAGGCGTTCAGCTGAGCCCTGTAACTTAAGCCAGAGACTATTTAGTCCGCGAACATTATGTTTTATTATACGTAACTAAATAATGCCACAAAAGCGGCATACAGCTTAAAACGTTAATTGTATATATTAAAACAAATATATGACTTAGAATTAGTGCTAAAATACTATAGAACAAAATGATATTACACTAAGCACAATACTAAATAATATTTCTGAATTGACAGTTCAGCCGGACGCTCCATTTGGCCCGCAGAGCCTAGCTAAGCTCCCTCTTTGTCACATTAAGACTAGCTAAGCTAAAATATACCATAGTAGTCCAGCTAAGCTATAGTTCACCCGAACTAGTTGAGTTGGACGCGTGACATAAGTTGGCCCTGGCGCACGCATCTTATCGTAAATGATGCATTATGTAACATTCAATCAATTTTGCAAATATATTAGTTTATATAATTAGTTAATAAGTTTAATTAGTTGTCGGAGCCATATAAGTAAATTAATATTAGGAATAAGACGAATACTGAGCGCCTAGGTCGGCGAATTCTCAACTACCGTAAACAATGTTGGACTTTAATGACATTTGGAAAAATAAGAAACAAATCAAAAGCAAGCAAAACAAGCAACACAATCCTCACGCCTAGCTATGTAATAATTTACAATTATACTAGTGGCTAAAACAAATTATGTATAATACAGAAATTAGTAGACATTCGGTTGGACCGTCGACGTCCCAAGGTTCAGCTTGGTCATCGCCAAAAGAAGTACAATAAACAACTAAGTGACTATATGTTTGTGCAAAACAGCATAACTTCTTTTTCATAAATCGCTGGATATAATTGTGGATTTTTGTGGAATTTAGTGCACTACGGCAGTTGAGTACAAAATATTCATAGATTTATATGCACGCACAAAGTGCGCTAACGGGCAAGCAATAACCCTCAGTATCATTCTACTCATGCCCCCGAAAACCGATCGCTTGAACAACTTTACATCAAAATTTAAAAGTGTGTAATCTCGATATTTTACATTTTGACCCATCTGACTGCCATCTTTAATGTAAACTAACAGGATCGGCTTATAGCCTTTGGATTGTTGCTGCATCGCGGTGCACTGGACCCTTCAATAGGCTTTATTCCTACAGAAATGTACTAAATAAAGCGTATTTGACTGGCATGTTAAAAAAACTAGCTATGTAATTAATCGTGACGCTTGAGAATTGATTAAAAACATGTAACCGAAATAAAATAAAAAACTTTATTGCAACAGCTAGAACTGAGTGATCGGGTCTGGCTAATTTATTCCTCTATTTGATGTGTCTTAGGGTCTCAAGTGTGTTTGGTCGTAACTCCTTCCACTAAGGAATCAGTCCTTCAATACTTAATCGTATTTGTTAGGCCCAAATTGACCCAAATAAATTGGGGAAGACATGGGTCGATTTGATCCAACATTTGACAACGAATCGGATAAAAGAAATACTTCCACAATATTTGTTCTAGAGAATTACCGCACTTAAAACTGAAATTGTGGGCTAAAATCAGATCAAACTCAACTATCTTTGTCCGGAACATTGTAATATTTTCACTGATTTGACTCAGATTTTTACAATTCTTACAATAATTAATTGCATACTCACATTTACAGCTAACAGAACTTCCACGTTACTCATTACGGGTTCACTGCTAATTAAATGTTATGTTATTTTGGAGCAAAATCTCTAAAATTATACGTGTCTTTGCAACAAATTTGATGGCTATTTTAACTGTCTATGTGAACTTACAGTTACGCGATGTACGTTGCGTTAGTCTTTATCATTATTGCAGTTTCGTAGAAATATGATTTCGAACCCAAATTGTATCAACCATTCTAACAAAAATCTATTTCACATTCCCCATCTATTATAAGTTGTCAATGTCTAGTTCAGCTTCACATGTGTCTTCGGAGTCCTTGTCCAATGTAGCGCAGTCACAATGCACTCCTAGCATCCGTTTTTCATTCCCTATCTATTATATATAAGTTGTCAATGTCTAGTTCAGCTTCACATGTGTCTTCAGAGTCCTTGTCCAATGTAGCGCAGTCACAATGCAATCCTAGCATCAGTTTTTAATTCCCTATCTATTATATATCAGTTGTCAATGTCTAGTTCAGCTTCACATGTGTCTTTGGAGTCCTTGTCCAATGTAGCGCAGTCACAATGCAATCCTAGCATCCGTTTTTCATTCCCTATCTATTATATATAAGTTGTCAATGTCTAGTTCAGCATCACATGTGTCTTTGGAGTCCTTGTCCAATGTAGCGCAGTCACAATGCAATCCTAGCATCCGTTTTTAATTCCCTATCTATTATATATCAGTTGTCAATGTCTAGTTCAGCTTCACATGTGTCTTTGGAGTCCTTGTCCAATGTAGCGCAGTCACAATGCAATCCTAGCATCCGTTTTTCATTCCCTATCTATTATATATAAGTTGTCAATGTCTAGTTCAGCATCACATGTGTCTTCGGAGTCCTTGTCCAATGTAGCGCAGTCACAATGCAATCCTAGCATCCGTTTTTCATTCCCTATCTATTATATATAAGTTGTCAATGTCTAGTTCAGCATCACATGTGTCTTCGGAGTCCTTGTCCAATGTAGCGCAGTCACAATGCAATCCTAGCATCAGTTTTTCATTCCCTATCTATTATATATAAGTTGTCAATGTCTAGTTCAGCATCACATGTGTCTTCGGAGTCCTTGTTCAATGTAGCGCAGTCACAATGCAATCCTAGCATCCGTTTTTCATTCCCTATCTATTATATATAAGTTGTCAATGTCTAGTTCAGCATCACATGTGTCTTCGGAGTCCTTGTTCAATGTAGCGCAGTCACAATGCAATCCTAGCATCCGTTTTTCATTCCCTATCTATTATATATAAGTTGTCAATGTCTAGTTCAGCTTCACATGTGTCTTCGGAGTCCTTGTCCAATGTAGCGCAGTCACAATACAATCCTAGCATCCGTATAATTCCTTTTAACAATGGGAAGCAGCCTCTTTCTGTCAACCATCAGAGTACATTTATTTATTTATTTCATTTTACTTGCTGCTTTATGCTGGTGGCGTCTGAGCAAATATCTATATATATAAGTTATTTGTTCCATGCCGATGTTCTCATTTCTGGAGCATAGTAGTGTTCATATAAAACGGTACTTAAGTTCCTGATGCAACGATTCCATCGGTTCCATCTGTCATTGCAAGCGATATTTTAAGTATTTTAGTCGGGCTTGGAGCTGTCAATATACTACACTAGCAGTCGGTATCGCTTTGATAACCCAGGCCGGGATATTCTTCCTAAACATATAATACTTTGTTGTCTTACTACGTGGGCAACCTTTGATGAAGGCATGCGATAAAAACGATAATTTAGTTATTTATAAAAGTGGACACTAGTTGGAAGGTAATAGGAAAAGAATAAAACACAAGAAGACATTTTATGGTTATTTTGGAACTCAAGCTAAGCTGAATGCCTAAGTCGACGATAGGGAGATAGCTGTTTTGCGGGGTCTTTCGCTTCCCTATGGGAGTCATCCAGTCGGCGGCAGGTCGTAAGGTGCGAAGCTTGAGCAGAGGGATCGGCGTTCACCGCGATGGTGGTCCAAGCCTCATGGGGATAATCCCGAGTCCCATCTAAAGACCACGTGCAATCGCAATCCTTATAGTAAACTTGTCTAATGTCGATACTTGTGTAATGACGCTGATCGCCGTTGTAAACAGACAGTGTACACGATAAGTAAGCGGAAGTAAACAAACGGTCTCGGTGTAATAAACAAGCTTTATTGAAGTAAAGCACAAGTAAATGATAACATGAACTGGACTGAATAGTAGGAAGCAAAACAGAACCTAAAGTTTCTAAGGCTTTATATAGTACAGAGATCACACCACCGAATCTTCTAGACTCCCACGCGTTTTCTTCTGATGTGTTCTCCACCTGCGTCCAGAACCTTCTTTGTCGACGTGGCATTCCGTGTGTAGCTGAGCTCTGTCATGTGAAAGGTGTCGGACACGTCAACGTTGGCGAGCGGATAGCATTGCTGCGAGATCTGGGGACGATACCATGTCCTTGCACTTGTTCCTAAGATTGGAACTGCATATAATGTTTATATTATGCTAATTATACTAAAAATATATAATTGCAAGATTTTAGTTTGGGCAAAACTGGTTTTGGTATATTTCAAATAAAATAATTTAAATAAATATTTTATATATCACATCAGATATCTGATATCTGATTATTAAATAAAATATTTTAAATAAATAAAATAATATACTTTGAATTAGACCCAGATTTATTTGTTGCTTAAGTGACGACCTTAGGAAAATGTCGAGTCAACTTTAGGCAAGTTTGCTATAATGTACACCTATAGGTGTTTATAGAGAAGTTAAGTCCCGATGGGTCGACATCCCAAGAAATATTATATTTACCTCTCCCCCACCCACCCCGAAGGCTCCGAATCGAAAAAATGCGAACGCGCGCTGCGAAAAATTTTAAAAATTTGAGCAAAACTTGGGTAAATGGGCAAAGATTACGGTAAAATTGGCAAAATTATTAGGAGGAGGATGAAGAGGAGGTATATCCCCTTTCCCCAACCCCCCCAGCACCTTCCATCTCGACGATTTCCTCAGCCATTATCAACCCCTTCACCCCTACGAGACAGATCTCCGACACGTCTGCTTTATTTATATTTGTATTTTAGAAAATGCAGCACAGCTATCAGCAACCTTGTTTTCGGCTGAACAGGAACAGATCGCTGACCGAACGCTACATCCTGCATCTTGGAGCAAAAATTTGATACTACCCAGAAACAGTCGTTTAGGGCGACTTAGTTCGGGTAATACCACTGGAACAAGGGCTGGTTTCACATGTCGAAATATTATAACACGACACAAGAGATACAAACGGTCCCAAAGACAAACGAGACTGCAGTCGAACAGCAACTATCCCAGTGGCGCCAGAAGAGTTTCTCCTCCTGCTGGGAACAGAATAAGAAGCGGAAATCGTTTCCGTCCAAAATGGCGATATAGAAGTCCACAACGCAGCCGAAGTCCCACATTCCGCCGAACCCCTAGCCGAAGAGTGGGGAACAAGAACAGGCCACGAGGAAGGTCATATACCCGGCAAAATACAAACCGTAGGCGATATCCATCAAACCGGCGTAATGGAAGGGTAAAATGGTCGAGCCAAAGAAATGGGAAATACAGAAGAAAAGGTACAAATCCTAGAGTTATGCGGCATCGTGCAACAAAAAGTCCGCGCTTGGAGCATGCATCAAATGGAAGTACGCCTTTGAAAGCCAGGATAGAAGCAACTACCGCATTTCCTGATAAAATAATTCCAGATACCACAACGAAACCTGTTGTACCTACAACTTCTTCGCCGTCCTTTGTAACTTATACTGCGACCGGAAGACCCCTGGTTTCACCGAATACTACGTTATCTACAACGGTTTTGCCTACAGCCTCAGCGTCGCCAACAAGAAAGTTTCAAATGCGGTTGACAACACTATCGCCGGCTAAAAAATTACCTAAACTAACACCGCGTCAATTATTGCGCCGAAGACGTCCGCTAAAAGAGCGATGGATCGCAACTAACTGGTGGATAGAGTCAAAGAATGAATCTCGTAGGTCGAACACGGCTTCTAAATCAGCAAGACCGGTCAAATCCCGCTCCCGTGCCGAACGGCCTAGGCCACCTAGTAAGCCAGGCAATCGAGCTGGCGCGCCTAAAATTTCAAAAGAAGTAGCAGAATTTATCGACAAGGTACCACATTCGATTTGGCCTGGAAGGATTAATCTCGATCGACATAAGCAGCTGAATCGGTCTATATTGAAGGCAGAGCTGGAAGCGGAATGGGAATCACTGCCGAAGCCTCGCTATCGTCAAGGAGGCTGGATCCCGACCGTTGTGGTGAAGAATCATGATCCGGTTAGCCTAGAGAGTAATTTATTTACGAAGTAGGTACAACCAATTCCTGATGTAGACGACAAACATATTCAACAGAAACGAACAACAAGACTGAGTTTCTTCATAATAGTGCTAAACTTGCCTTACGATGCCGTAACAAAAAGCAAATTCTGAACTTTTTAAGGTAAATAAATTTTAGCTGATTCAAGGCTCTTAGCTCCGGTCCGACCAATTGATCGAGATGTGGTTCGTCTTAAACATTTACACACATCACACCTAGTAAAACAACCAATATGAATTAGATAATTCTTTAGTAACTATATTGACTCAAAGCAACCAAAGCATCGATTTAAGAATTTGCATATATATTTGGAAACTTTAAATTGCTGAGAGTATCATGATCAATGTTTAATTGCAATCCAACTTGACTTACATGTCTATCCGGCTCGTTCAGTATTGTATACCTGAGTTTGTTTTAACAGAGCCTGAATTGAAAGATATATAACATTCCAGGCTCGGAAAATGTTATAACAAATTCTAACAAGCTATTTTCTAAAAGAATAGATATTGTTGAGCAATTTTGCATAAAATTCGAAAAGTTTGCCATCATTGATTATGTAACCTACGTGGTCCTAGGGGTGTTTAGTCCCACCGTAGATTACACACGAACTATACCGAATATTTACGCAAAATTCTCCACCAAGATATCCAATGCTTTATTTCTTATCCTTAAGGCCTTAATGTGTCACCACTTATAACAAACTTGTTTATTTCTGTCAGTACAACACAATTCAGATAATACACATATAAGACACATAAACGGCTGAACCGTACTCACCTTGATCGTGCAGCTTCTGAGACCGACTGAGGCCCTGATCTAACTGCGCAACCGCTTAAATACCCGAGCCAGAGGTTTACTCCCAATTTTCTCCTAGTTGATTTCTCTAAGCGATCGAAATTACATAGCAAGTTTTCCTAGTTATACTCTGGTTCCGCTCCCGTAAAGTTCCCTCTTAAACCTATGTGAATTTCAGTCGCTATAGAATATGTTTTAATGATTTTCCCCGAATTCTTAAGTATAAACAAAATTTTATATTTTATTCGAAAATCCAGCAGATACACATACACATATCCGCTAATGTAGGCCTAATGCTTAGGGCACCCAACCCTTACACTCAAATTCGATATATTTAAATTCTATGGCTTAGACTCACATAAAATTCTTTCAATTTTGTTACTCCCTTGAAAACTCCCTCAGAATTAGCTAAATTCTAAAATTCTCCTGTACCCTGTATAAAAATTTCAGCATTAAATAGTACATATATTCCAGCACACAGTAAGCTTATCTAAACACACATAACACACATTATGTTGCATTAATATAAATTGTTTCGATACACAATAAATTCATAAACATATTAATATGTTCTCACACTTGTAATATATTGTTTATAGATAATAGTTTATAGATATATACACGTGCATGAACCTTTGTATACAACATCTGCAACCAACATTACACATAATAAACAATCACTGCAAGGTACAAATGGTAAACAACAACAAATAAGGGACAATGCATCGTTACATTACCCCCTCCGTCACACAAAAATTTGTCCCCAAATTTTCTTAAATCTTCACGTAAACAAGCTGCAACATCGCGCAACTACACATAGAAATAACACAAACAATAGTTCTATTCAATTAACATGTCAGATATTTATTGTTTTGTTTCTGATAAGTGTCATTGAACCAAGAGATTTTTCGCTTCGTAACCGTCATAGCCATCAGCACCTGAGATGCGCTATATGATACAGACGTAATGTTTAATAGACGACGCTTCGAAACATAGGCACATCATGTTGACATAAACTGAATCACGCGTACGTAATTTACCACGTCGTTCGGACAATAAATTTATTGATAAGTTTGACGTAATCTACGAATACCACCACATTCGCTTGATACGTAGTAAGGTTCACAATAACGCGGCCCAAATTCGCAAGCAACAATACATACATTAAAGCGCACCGTACAACACATATGCTCTAACGATTGTTGAGGAAGCGGATTTTGGTAGTCGTTAGTTGACAGTAGACCTACTCTAACTCGAGGGCCATGACTGTAGTGAAGCTATAATAAAACGTTCATAAGAAGTCATTTTAAATTGTATAATGGTGAGTATTTCGCCGGGATATATGTCGTTGAACTGATTATACATATTATACACCCAAATATTTTCAAATTACAAGCACATATTGTCATAAATTAGACATTGCTATTACTATTCAATATTAGTTCACTTCATCGTAACATACACAAAGTATATATGTAATATGTAAATTATATTATGGTGTTTCATATATAATGTATCATTTACAATAAACATATTTACATAGTAAATTCATTCAGTTCTTGCTTTAAAATTGGACGACTCAACCACAACTGCATATGGTTCGCATGACGTTTTTATATGCTGTGATGTAAGTAAAAGGCTTTAATATATCTGATTGCATTTTTAATTTAGAAGCTGAATATCTGTGTACGGCAACTTCTTACTAACCTTGATCACGTAGAAAGGCGCGATGATTACCAATAAGTATATAAGTATAAATTCTCTTGTCATGTACCTGTGAATACACGATATTTAGTTTATCACTGACGCGACTACTTGAAAATGGAGGTAGAGGCCCAATGGTTGAGTATCAGATACATAGTCACATAATGAGTTTTAGCCTCGCATACCCTGGCACGTATTTTGGTATTCCGCCAGATAAAATACAAAACTGTACATTACTAAATTTTCTAAAATATTTTTGACCATAATGGTTTGCCTTTATGAAGAACTGTTATCGTATGTATGGAAGTCGCCATAAATAATCACAACAGCTTTTGTTAGAAAGCCGTTTAATTCTTGCGTGCTGTTTTAACCGCCGTCCAAACTTTTAGACAAGTTTTGTAATTTTGATGTTTGCATTGAGCTCAGACAACTGCAACAACCATGAAACAATTATTAGATCAATACAATGCCGCTAAGTCCTATCGTTGCACTAAGAGTATATAATTTGGACTTGATATTTATTTTTCAATCGCGATTTACTGCAAACAAATTTTTGTGCATGTTCATACCTATATCTACGTCTTTTTGCTATTTATTAACTCACTCATGCACGTGAATAGTAACAAATTTTTATTTCCTGTAGCTATTACGCTACGCTACAATTACGCTACGCTTGATCTTCGTAAAGTTCTAATGATTTTGCTTTTACACTACAGCTGGTAGTTTTGCTGTTGTATGTAGCCAAAACACAGAACAAAACACTTTAAGCTCAGCGACTTGATCGTAGCGATTTTTTATATACATATAAATATTTAAGAAAATACGAACACTAATATATACATTATGTATATATTTATATATATTAACTGTTTTTTAAAGAGAAACTCAGGAAGGTCGCAGGGACATAAAATCCCCCGCGATGCCCCTTAACAGGGCACACAGGGACATTGCACCCCCTGTGTGCCATCTTAATTGCATGCAAACGGCACATGGGACATTATACCCCCTGTGTGTCAAATTTTTTTATAATTTAGCGGCGCATACGAGACTTAAAACCTCTCGTATGTCGTCAAAAAATTCAACAAGGCGCGAGGAGAACAGCAGACCCACAAGGACATAAATTCTCCTTGTGGATCAACCTAGGGAACCCACGTCAAAAAATGGTCCGTTGGGTTTCTAATTTAAGAGTAGGTCAAAATTTTGCAATTATCCTTGAGTTGAAATTTTTATTTTTTGAGC
>JASANE010018440.1:0-11714 GCA_030248225.1 Trileptium ribeirensis | reverse complement strand
TGTAGTACTTCGTTCAGTTACGTATTGCTCTGGCTTGGCAGTGAGTCCTACCAATGTTTTCAAAAGCTTAAAACTTTGCAAATTAGTAAAAAACTTAAATGTAATAAATGTTTGCATATGATGTGGAAAGATCCAAGACTGTTGCGGGTTCGAAAATAACAATCAACGCTGCTGCGGGAAACGTCCTAAGCAGTACTGAATGTTTTTCCTCAAGTTTTAATATTTCCTGTATGAATCGAATTGTGGGAACCCGAAGGGGTTGTAAGACATATTTCAGGTGCGAAAATACAAATGCCGAATGGAATTTATGTGACAAACGGCCACGTCATCAACCAATCCAAACATATGGAGGAATACAGTGTGGTAACGCTGAGATAAGTGTAGCAGGAAGCAGTGAACCTAAATGGAGGTTAGTGGATAGCCTTATGCCAACTGAAACGCATGTGGATATCTCGATCAAAAATGGGGTGTTGATTAACTCTGTGTTTATTAATCTAGAACAGCGAGTTGCTCCATTAAGGTGTTCAAAAGTGATATTTCTGGTAAAAGGCGATAATGTCTCTGAGTTGAAAGAAAGTGAAAAATTTTCCTCATCTTTTGCAGTCTTAGAATTTCCTATACAAATAAATAAGTTGGGCAAGAAAATAAGCCGATGTTTAAAAATACAAAATCTAAATTTAATGATCTAGTCGCGATGTATATTGTAGCGCGTCTGCAAGGGTAAGCGTGGATGTGATAATGTATGATGTTATTGTATGTATGCGATTTCTTTCTAGGTTTTTATAATTTTACGTTGTGGTCACGGTCATACAGACCCGTCGAGCTCGAGACGCGTGTCAGGATACGCAATGTTATGTAATCTCATGATATGTTGTGGGTCTAATTACTCTAAACGAAAATGTCATTTATGGTTTGCCAAGCTAGAATTGTGCTCAATGTTCACATCATTTATCGTTGAAAAAGAAATTTTCTAACTATAGCGATAAACGAAGGGTAGCTGCACAATCCGATAAGCTGGTATATATTATACCGTCGTTAAGACATGATTTTTCTTCAAAAAGATGGAGTGGTTGTGAAAGAACGTATGAAAGCCCTGAGAATTGCTATATGTTTGGTCGCGATACAGAAACATCTAAGAATAATTTTTGCCAAATTCATTTTGAACGTTCACACTGGAAACAAATTACCAAAACACGTGTAACAAATTTAAAAAGGAAAATTGAAGCAAGTTTAATTGGCTTCGTAAGTCTATTCCTGGGCAATATAACATGATTATTTACCCAGAAAGGAATTTTTAATTGGCATAAAGGTTGTTCAGCTTATAGATATCGGTTTTTTAACAAAAAGCCAGTTCTGTAAAAAGTACACTTGAATTTTGATAAATGAATAATGCTGTCTACTTTACTTTTATTGAGAATATAATGGAAAGCGGTATTTCGATATTATATCTCGGGGTGCTTAGGCTGTCAATATCTGACAGTTTTTGGCAAATTAACACAGTGGATCACCGAAGCCTGTTGTAAATTGAGTATTTTTAAGGGTTAAGTGAAAAAATGTCTGTATTTAGGCTGTTTATTGTACAAATTTTTCAAACAAAGGAATATCGCAAAATTTCCTGTAACAAAATTCTCAGATAAATGTCATCTCGGCTTCGGATCCTAATGGGTTATTAATATTGTGAGACAGAATAACTCAGGGTGAAAGGCAAATTTCTCAATCATTGTTTTTGAATTGGTACAATGAATCAAAATGAAAAAGGTTTCAAATTTTTGATAAAACTGGTGTATGGATAAGCGCTAAGTTAATAACCATATTCTAATCGACCTCAATGCCTGTTTTAGTTTCGTTTACTGGTCATATAAAAAGAAGCGATATGCTCCAAAAAACTTAATCATAAATTTTGTTTATTTTGAATGTTTTGCAAATTGTTTATAAAGAAGCGTTACTTCTCAGTTTGGTGTTTCCAGGTTTTTTAGGATTCCAATAAAGTTTCTTTTCATAATCGCAAACTGTTATCTTATCAAACGGAGATGGTGCAAAAAATATAGATTGACACAATAAGCATCTGCTTTTTCGTCTGAAGGTAATAATGTTCTGGATTGGAGTCAAACAGAAATATGGGAGTAAGCTCAGCTAAGGTGAGTAATAAAATTAACTTATTTAAAAATATAGCTTTTTATGGCTAGTTCTCGGGCCATATATTTATGGATACCTCATTAGGTGGTAACGTTAAAAAACAAAAAGAGAACTTTTTCGAAACTTTAAATAAAGCAAGGATTTTGACTCATTCTAAGCGTGATTGCAGTAAAGATTTTTTAAACGGGTCTAAATTTAAAAATTAAGCAATGCATTTCTAGAAAAACTTTTTTTATCTAAACGTTGATCGGAGGAGTTTTGTATAAGTCGGTACATATTAACAAACAGGGTTCCAGGTTCAGATATTGCACTCAAAAGGAAATTTTTTATAAGGAGGACAACTTACCAAAAAAACCATACAAATACTTCAGGACCTTGTTGACATTTGGTAAAAAAAGTAAGTGCTTGACAAAAAAAATTGATGAAATTCAAAAATGTTCCCCAAACTTTGAAAAAGGATTTTTGAACCTAGAGTAAGGAGCTAATCCACACATCCAATAATCAAATTTCATTTTACGTTTGATAAATCGCATGACTTTTGTTTCATAAAAAACTTTAATGTTTCCAATTGGATGTATGCACTAGTCGTTGTTGGTATAAACAGAGAGGGGGCTTTCTCAGTTTTAAACTCATGTTGCTCACGGAAAACCTTTCATGTCCCCTGCACTAGCCAGGTGATGAAAATCAGCAGTGTACCTGAGGTCACACAACAGTGAGGATGCACTGTCGATGGCGTCCCTGGTAGGCAGTTTCAACCAAGGTGGGGTGTGAGCAACGGGGTCGGCTGGACATTCTTAAATTGGTTTTGTGCACTTGTGAGACCACTCACTCAAAAACAAAACACAGTCTCAATGTTCTGCTAGCGTGTTCTTTAGATATGTGTTCTTTAGTACATAGTTACCGTTTGTATTCGGCTATTCTCCGGTTTAGTGTCCATCCAGCCGGGTGTATACAGTGCATCCTGTGCTCAAGGGTAAAAATAATAATAAAAAATGGGGACAGGATACTCAACCCTGAATAGTCTCGAGAGCGCTTCTCAATATGTGTTTTTAGTACAATAGTATGTTTTGCGGGTTGGCTCCGTACTCTTGACGGCCATCCATCCCGACTTGGTTTTTCGCGCATAGATAATGTTTTCTCAAGGTAAGATCCCGTGTAAAAATGGGTAAAAAGGGGTCTCGCCCTGAACCTACGATTTTTATTTATGTCAAATCACATTTGTGCTTGTATTTTCGGTGTTACGTGCTTTTGAACTACCGTGTAAAATTTTCTAGCTCAAAAAAGAAAAATCTCATCTCAAGGAAATTGCAAAATTTTGACCTATCCCTAGGATAGAAACCCAACGGACCATGTTTTTTTGTTGACGTGGGTTCCCAAAATTGACCCACAAGGAGAATTTATCTTCTTGTGGGTCTGCCGTTGTCCTCACGCCTTGTGGAATTTTTTTGACGACATACGAGGGGTTTTAAGTCTCGTATACGCCGCTAAGTTAAAAAATTTTTTTGACACACAGGGGGTGTAATGTCCCTGTGTGCCGTTGGCATGTATATAAAATAGACACATAAGGGGTGCAGTGTCCCTGAGTGGCTAGGCACATTTTCTATTTAAAATGGACTCGCAGGGGATTTTATGTCCCTACGAGCCCTCTGCTGTTCACGCTGGCGATGGAAAGTAAAATATATATCATGTATATATATATAAGTGTGCATATAGGTAGGGGAATGTATGGTATGTGTTTCATTGTGGTTGGCCTTTCTATTGCGTAAAAAGTTGTTTAGACTATGGTTGCGCTTCGTTACTGTTAGCATGCACTGTTTCGAGCAGAAGAATAAGCAGCGTGGAGATTGCGAATTATTAAAAAAACAAAATTAAAAATAAAAATGTTTTATACACATAAAAACAACAGCCGGTTCTAAACACAATATTAAAATAACATATTTATGTGTAACTGTACATGTATATACATATATATAAGTGAAGACTGTATATGTTTATGAGTATACATATATGTGGGTGTATGTATGCATTGTATGTTATATGTATGCATTACATATATATGATGGTATACATGCATATAGCATTTTGTACGCAAATGTGCAATAAACCATGTATGCCTACATTATAAATGGGAAATCCTTGACAGAACCGCCCGGGAACATGACGGATTTATTTTTGTAAGCTGCCTATGTAGTGGCAGATGTTTTTTTATTTTTTTATTGCTGAGATAAATAATTCAGAGATAGCTCAAATTTAACGTTAACAATATTGTTTAATTGTGAGGCTTCTTAAAGAACCGAGCAATGTCATCCAGGTAGCTCAGTGTTTTACGAGAACAATGTTCAAGGCATGTGCTTGGTTCGATCCGTGGTTCCGGATTGAGTTTGTCAAACATTGCAAATATGCAAATTGATTCGGGCATTATTAAGTCAAGTAAAATTGCCGTATTTAGATCTGAGCAGGCCGTTAGCAGAAAAATAGCATTTTTTTAGTTTTAGGGTTCAGTATCATGCCTGTGAAACCTACACGTTAACTTGTAAAATTGGTGCCAAGGCAAATGACACAAATTTTAAGTAATCGCTGAATCTTTCACATGAGATTTGTAGTATAAAAATCTTTTAAAGGCTGAATTTTGAGCTCGATTTTTACAAATTTAGTATCCCGTAGTTGATTTTGTAAACAAGATTATATATGCAGTATTAGATGTTCCGTTTAGGGAACTATTGTAAATTAGTATGAAAGGTATTATTTTTGTTGTATAATGTTCTTAGTGTATATTTTGTTTGTGTGTTTTATGTTACACTGATCGTGGAATTCAAGTTCATAACAAGCTGTTGTATTATGTACGAATGATGGTTGTCTTTGAATGGTGATTGTGGATTGCGTCGAACGCTCAAATATCTGCAAACGTAATTGTTGGCCAAATATATTACTTTTCCTCCGGTCAGTAGCAAATTGGCCAGTATTTACTTCACATCATATCCCGAAGGAACGCTTTGGTATTCACGGTGGTTTGTGCAATTACTGCGTGCGTATATTGTGGCTATGGTATATGTATCCGGAAGTTATAAACTTTTATAAAGAACGATTACCGTGGTTTCGCATTAGTATGGTGCAGCATGGCGGTGGTGGTTAACAGTGGTTGGTTGATTGGTTTCAACATGATAAACTATAGACAATGGTTAAAAGAAGATGCTGTTATAAAAAATTACCGGATAATGAATGATTGCTTTTGTTTCGCTATTGATTGAATTTTGAGTGAATGGTTTCATTGAATGATTGTTGTATGCAATGTGGATAATGGCATATTAACAGAATTAGGAAAATTTAGGGACAAATTTTTATGCGGAAGAGGGGGTAATGTAATGGTTAGTACCTATTTACTCTATACTCAAAACTAAACTTTAACCTGAACTTTAACCCATTCACTTGACCCTGAACCTGCAATTTACTAACTGCAATTGGGGACAAATTTTTTTGCGGAAGAGGGGGTAATGTAATGGTTAGTACCTATTTACTCTATACTCAAAACTAAACTTTAACCTGAACTTTAACCCATTAACTTGACTCTGAACCTGCAATTTACTAAAGGTACCCTGCATCATCGGGTGCTGTATAAATGTTTGTTGTCTACTATTTGTGCCATGCATTTATTGTTTACTATGCACTATGGTTGTTGACTGTAAATATGTTGCAAAGATATGTGTATTGTACGTGCATCTATATATACGACGTGCGTGATTATGTATAAATATATTTATGAATTTATTATGTATTGGAACTTAGTATATGTTGGCAGAATCTTGCGTACATGTATTTGTATCTGTATGTGTATTTTATGTATTTAGCCTGTGCTGGAATTTTTGTACAGGGTGCGAGAGAATTTTAGAGCTTAGCTAATTTCGAGAGTGTTTTCAAGGGAGTAACAAAATTGAAAGAGTTTTATGAGCGCCTCAGCTATAGAATTTAAATATATCGGATTTGAGTGTAAGGGTTGGGTGCCTTAAGCATTAGGCCTACATTAGCGGATATGTGTATGTGTATTTGCTGGATTTTCGGATGAAATCTTAAATTTTGTTTATACTTAAGAATTCGGGGAATTTCATAAAAACTTATCCTCTAACGACTAAAATTCACTTAGGTTTAAGAGAGAATTTTAGGGGAGTGAAACCAGAGTAAAACTTGGAAAACATATTATGTAATTTCGATTGCTTAGAGAAATCAATAGGGAGAAAATTGGGAGTAGACTTATAGCTCGGATATTTAAGCGGTTGCGCAGTTAGATCAAGGCCTAAGTCGGCCTCAGAAGCTGTGCAATCATTAGGGAGTATGGTTCAGCCGTTTATTTGATATTGTGTGTAAAGTTTTAGCTGTTGTATTGTACTAAAGAAAATAAACGATATCATCTGTTATAAGTGGTGGCACATTAAGACCTTAGGATTAAGCTCATAAAATAACATAGCCATTGGTGCTCGCATTACTGTCTCTGCTGTTAGTTGTGTGTACTCTACGGTGGTCCTAAACACCTCTAGGACTACGTAGGCTACACCAATAGCGATGCACTGTCAAAGAGTCCTGTCTTGCCCTGCCCCAAAACCGATCAAGAGATGGATGATGATGAAATATTATGTCTTTCTAGAACTGGTGATAATGTAAATTGTTTAATATCTGCTAATACCTTAAATTTTAGAGATGACTTGACTACTGCGGATCAGTCCAATGGAAGCTTGATGACATCCGAGAATAACATTCGTAACTTACAAAGTTTTGACAATCAATTGCCATCAATAATGGACTGGCTGGAAAGCCGAAGCGCAGGTGATGAAAGTGGTAAGAAAAGTGACGACCACAGGTATTAAAATTACGTTATTATTAAAGGGCTGCTATACCATATATGGGACGAAAAAAGACCTAATAGACCCAGGGTTTGCTACCAAGTGGTGGTCCCGCAAATACTATGCCCTGAAATTATGGAACCGTTTCACGACAATTTACTTAGTGGTGAACGCATGGGGTTTGATCGAAGCTTCGCAAAAATTCGCCAACGCTTTTATTGGTATTCAATGTATAATGATATCAAAAACTGGTGTTTCTCATGTGTATTTTGCGCTACGAAAAAGGGCCCAGGTAAACAAATTAAGGTTCCACTCCATTCAATACCAATTTCTCCAAAACCTTTCGATATACTGGCCGTGGATTGTGTAGGTCCCCTAAAACAAACCGAACGGGGGAATAAACAAATAGTTGTATTTACCGAGTATCTAACTAAGTGGGCCGATGCATTTGCAGCTTTTGATATAACAAGTGAAACTATTGCTAGGCTGGTCGTGGAAGAAATTATGTGCCATATGGAGCCCCTTAGAAATTGTTATCTGACCGTGGTTCAAATTTTATGAGTGTATTAATGCGATGGGTGTGTCACTTTACCGACACTAGGATGTTAAATACTTCTCCCTATAGTCCTCCTACAGATGGTCAGTGTGAGCGGTTAAACAAAACTTTAATTATAATGCGTTCTCAATTTGTTAATACTGCTCCCACAGATTGGGATAAGTATTTGAATTTCGTATTATTTACTTGCCGAACTACCGTGCATGAATCCACTGAAAAAACTTCGTTCTTTCTACTTTATGGCCGTGATCCCCGTTTTGGTATTGAAATAGGACTAGGATTCTATAATTTGCTGCAAATCGACATATCCGAAGGGTATAGAGAAACCTTTGTAACTGTTTTTTGAAATTGCTCGAAAACTAGCTGCTGATAATATTAAAAAGGCCCAATGTAAGCAGCGGGAATACTATAAGAAAACTGCTTCCGAACATAAGCTTCAAGTCGGTCAACGAGTATGGTACTACTGCCCTGCTGTTAAGAAAGTTAAGAAAAAAAACGCCGAAGTTATGTGGCATGGTCCTTATCGTATAATTGATTTTATTATTGATGTAAATGTCTGCGTAAGGCCATGGAACTAAACCCGATAAAATTGTCCATATAAATTTTTGTAAACCTTCCTTCGGGGATGAAAAACCTACCAATGCCTTAGGGACGGAAATGGAATAGATTTGGATGAGTATGTCTTAAATCTTGGTGATTCAGAGCGCGGAAAAGATCTTATCGAAGAAGATATGGCTGGAGATATCTCAGACCTACTTTGTGGTGAACGTACTGATGCAGACCGACATTCAAAGGAAAGTCAAAGGCCCTCAACGGACCGTAAAGCGTTATCTTTGGACGACGAAATTTCAAGCGACTGTAATCATGGACAGGAAAACGAACGTGGACGTGTACAGTTTTGGAGGGTCGCTTATAAAAAGAGTAATTTAAAGTTTTACATGAGAAAGTGATCTGCATACGGTAAGTGTTTTATGTTTTACTGTTTACTAATATTGTGCTGTGTTGATGTTAAGCCCTTAGTCAAACGCAAAATACAAACCCCATTGTTAAAGTTGATAAATATTTTTCGGTGGTATTTAAAAGGGAAGGGACGTTGGATAATGCCCAAAATTTTATAGTACATCACATAGTAATACCGTTGAAACTTAGTATCCAAGACCCAAAATTATCATCGTCATGTATCAATGTGAGTCACAAATATATGAGAAGTACCTTAAGATTCCTTTTAAGACAATGTTGTAACATGCCAACCGACAATGAATAAAGCATTTATTTCAACTAATAAACGGGCAAAAACTATATTGTAAAATTTGAAAGAAAATATTTAAATTTTAACAAAACACAATTCGACTCCCCATAGACACAAAAGAGGTACCTTGGGCGGCCTAGCTTGTTTTATTGAATCAATTTTCGGTGGTTGTAATCTAGGTGCTGGCGCTGATGCCTCTAACGTAAGGAAAGCACTTTACTTGTTAAATTCTAGAGTCACTGGTACGTCCTCAGAGGTTGTCAAAGTCAATAATCGCCTTATCTTGCTATCTAATGCGGGATTTACGTTATAATGTCCCCAACAGTTGGAGCTTTTGTCCCCCTGTAGTGTAGACTATACCATAAAGACGGTGACAGTGACACCCACACCATATAACAAAATATGAGGGTGTCGGCCACACCCCTAGATACCTCATTTTAGCAATGTAGTATTTCGGTGTTTTATGCTTGCCAATGCGGTGTTTCTAGGGTATCATGTAGGTCCTATGTAAAATGACCCCACGGGGTGGCGGAAACCCTCAGCAAAACGAAAAAACAACGACGGTTCATTGACACCGTCTGAAATAAGCCAAACTATTAGCAAGCTTTATTTGAAATTTATTTGAAAATTCATTCAAAAACACAGGGGTGTCTAAGACACCCTGTAGTCTAGGGTATGCCTGCCACTGTGTGGGGTACATAAGTTCCAAGTGGTGGGGACATTATAACGTGAATCCCGCAAAAGTTAATAACAAAGAGATTTCAAAATGAGGACAAACGTATCAATGTTATTTCTAATTTAACCGCTAAACTAGGTGAGGTACAAGAAGGCTTTAGAAATTCAATTAAATCACTTGGTTTCACATTGAACCAATCTGTTCAACTCAGTTATGTGGAATTTTAACTCAGATCTAATTCGGTGGCTATCAATTATTTTGTGGAACGAACAAATTGAGGGCATGTATACCTTAACTAATCCCTTGGATTTTTTTGAAAGGGCTTATATCTCACCTGGCATTATCCCACCCATAAGTCTCAAACATATGCTTTTAACATTTGGCGATAAAATTTTAGAGAGCGCAATTATGGGCCAGACAAGATAAAGAAATATTATAATATACCAATTAATGGTCAAATAGACCTAGGTAAATCAGCTTATGTGCAAGTTAATCGGCGTAAACAAGGGTGGATCCCAATTTATCCTGATGAAGAGAGCACAACTTAACAATTGCATTGGGTCAAAGTTTTTGCGGGGTTCAACTGTATTTCCAAATTTTTCTGAGGTTAACAAAGTTTGTGAGATCGAATTGTTTCGAGATAGAGTAAATATCTCAGAAATTTGTGATGTTGTGATCACGAAAAATTGGAACCCGCTTCAGGCATTTGACCTTACAAGAGGTTTTTGGTTTTTGTCAGCTGTTCATTCCGACTAGCGTTTATTTAGCGATGAAAAAGTTCCCACAAAAGTTAAATCGTGTTCTCAATGCGTTATTAAGTTACCATATCGGTGTGGGATGACCCTAGGTTGGATAACTCTTCCAACCCGTAGACATGACTGTGGATTTATGGTTAATTCAATTGATACTAATATCTCAGAAAATCTCATTTTTGAACAAGGCACTCTAACGGTGTTGACAAATAAAATTTTGCCTGAATTTGACTTGATTTTGCCCAGTTTGGCGAAAGTTAGTAACCATTTTCAAAATAATTTAAGACCCGACACGGAAAGTGTCGTAAATCTAACTAAATTTCGAAAAAATGTAATCAATCAAAACCAGTCTTGTATCTTAGAACATGGCCCTGCAAAAATATGTGGAATACAGAATTTCTAAAATTGAAAATCGAAAATCCAACAGTTGGATATATATTCGTTTTGGGTATAGGAGACTAATCTTATTTTTCTTACTGTTTTACAAGTTTTAGGTCATCATCCTCCGGTCCCACCATTGTAATGGATCAAGCAGGTAAAGATGTTAAACGGAATAAACTAACTCCTGGCTTGAATAAGTTTGTAGCCCCAAATCAGATAAATATAACTGAAAAATTTGAAATGGAAAATTATACTGAATCAGTCTTGGAAGATTTTAAGAGAATAAGTGATCATTTTGAAGCCTTAAAAACTTTACTACAAAAAATCCGCTGAATATGTGTCGTGTATATAGTGTGTGTGCAGATCTCTCTCTAAATTTGTGTAACTGTTTATGATAATATAAACTTATATTCGTCGGATAACTGGGTAAAACTATATTTTATGCGTTCGTTATTATATTAAATACTTATGGTGTATATACTCTATCAGTTTGCAACAGCATAGGGCGTAGTTAGGGTATTATTTGTAACTTGCTGAACTTTGTTATATCCTGATGTAATTGTAATAAAAAAACTGAGTGCGGTGTATAAGCTATGGTTTAAGTCAACCACAAGAAAATCACGGTAGTTTATGAAATAGAATGTTTCGGTTGTAAAAAATTATAAAAATATTTATGTTTAGTTAATTACAAATCCTTTTGACGGAACACGACCTAGGCCATATCTTCCAATTGATTTAAAATATACTAATTGTAATCATGCGCGCATCTGAGGACCATTAGGCTAGCAGGCGGGTTAGAAAAGTGGAAATTATTGCCCTGGTAATTAAAATATCGTCATCGGGATTACATCTGTAAGTACGCGCGTCAATATATATTAATACATAAGTATATGTATGTATTCTAAATGTATGTTTGTGTACAATGTAAACAAAACTTATAGAAATAAAAATATGCCAGTGCTAAACAAATACACATACCGTTGTTGTTTAGACTACGTAAGCACATAAAATATGTATTGCAAAAAATTTGAACAAAGATAGATAGAAAACATATCGATTAGTGCGATCATAGTGAAGCGAAAAATTAGAAAACTTAGTTTAAATTATATGTAATTTTTATTGAAATATGTGT
>JASANE010018439.1:0-26432 GCA_030248225.1 Trileptium ribeirensis | reverse complement strand
AATAATGTCCTTGTTACATGGACATTGATTACATACAAAACGCACCAAGTAGCAGTTCATTACAAAGTAATTTTGTGTAACTTCGGGGTTGGAATGTACGTTTTGGTCAATATAGCACGGTATTATCCTTTAGGTATCTATATAGTTTTTGGTAACTGCGATCATATGCGCGACTAAACTTAAAATGACCCCGGCCGGCAACCATCCCGTTTTGTATTTTGGATAAAATTTGTTACAGAATGCTTTTTGATGAATTGAAATTCGACGTAAAAATGTTCGCGAACACAGCGCTCACGATTGAAATCTAACCATTTTGTGTTCGCGAAAATTGAAGTAAAATTATCCAAATGTTTGAGAACGAAAATTTGTCGATTTGATTGTGACGTCACTTTTGCATTAAATTTGTTCGCGAACACTGTATAATCCAAATTTAAATGATAATCCATTAGGGAACAGAATTTCTGCAAACTGAAATCGCCAAAATTCTGTTCAAACACAATGTCTAATTTCTGGCACTTGATTTGATTTTGCCAATGTTCGCTTAGCGAAAAACCGAATGAAATTAAGCCTGTTTTTCGTAACAAGGGTTTGCTATTCTATACCGGTAATGACAGAATAGGATGGCTGGCGGGGTCACCTTAAGTTTACTCACGCAATACACAACGCATCGCGAATGTCGACATTTTTTCTGTTTCAAAATGTTACTCAAGTTGGCAATCGTGTGAAGAATACCTCTTCAGTAATCCACAATGAATGATGTATGTTTAGAACGAAGAACAGCTCAGAACGTGAAGTTCGCGGGCTTCAGCCCTACGACTTAGCTGTAGGCTTAGTGTAAGGTAGATATAAAATTTGAAGCGTAGACTAGGGTTTAGTGTACCGACAGCGCTATATTTTGTTCTTCACTTATTGAGTTACTGTAGAGACGTTCTCTACACCAGTGGTCCTGCGTTGATTTCTCATTATAGTAGTTTATATTGTTATTGTTAATTTTTTATTCAATCATGGACGTTGCCGAGTCATCAAATAACGGCGTATCAGAAGATAGTGTTATTCAGGCCAATCGGTTGAAGGACGAAGCTAATGAACATTTTAAAGGTATTTATTTATAAGATTAGGCGCTTGATCTGTGCGTACCTGAACGCGTCCCTTCGTTAGTTTATGACAACGATGTCGTACGAGTCACCATTGATAAATTTGATTGATCAAATGTAGACCATATAAATTATACTAGTCGGTAGTGGAACTACATTTGTGAGCGGAGCTTGGGCTGTGGCATTACGAATGTACTCAATTTTATGTTCTTGTAACTACATTGCATAGGGCTTTATCATTGGTAAAAATATTATATTTGAATTCTTCGACCAAAAAACCCTATAATGGTTTGATCGAAACGACTCTATTTCAATAAATAACACAAATATTGCAAAATTCTCTATTTTAGCTGCATAAAATTAACCACTCAAAATTGTTTAATCCCAAATATCAGGTGCACACTCTGATATGATAGGCTTTCAAACAAAAAAGTTTTTTTAAAATCCGTTCAGTGGTTCTTGAGATCCGTCGGACCGAACGAACGAACGGACGTTAATCGACCTTTTTACTCCCAGACAGAAAATAAAAACGCTTCGCTCGGCTTCGATGAACTCCGCTCAATAACTACTAGCATGTCTTATCATCAAGGTGGTGAATTTTGAGTGTTGCATTATGTAATTGAAAGGAGGCGAGCGGATTTTCCAATTAGGGCGCTTAGGGGAGAAATCAGGAAAATTTATTTTTTGTATGTTTGTCGCTGTTATTCATAGCTCATCTTAGGGGTGGCGCATTTCGATGTTTTTTTCAACAGCAACAGTGGTGACGGGTTGTTTTTAGTTGAACGCTAACAGCTGCGATATATTCTTCTGAATCAAATTGGCAAAAACGGGCTCTTATGTTTCTTTGCCAATTCTAGCCATACAGGTACCATTGTTTAGCAGCCCATATCATAGACTCCGCATCGAAAAACGGATGGATACAAATATGCAAAATCAGCTCATAGCGATCTACAACTTTGCTGAAAGCAAAAGCACTTTTTTGAGGCACCGCACCACCCCCTGGACCGCTATGGGCCCGAAATGGTTCGTTACCCTTTGACAGAAACGTATATTTTTTTCAAATTTCGGTAAGTTATTGCGATTTTTTAGATTACATTGAGTGTCTAATATGTTATATATCCCGCATGATATGTACTATGGTTTTTTATCTAGAGATCAGTTAGACTTTTATACCTTTTCAGGGTTTTACTGCCGACGTCCCGATTTCCAAAGTGTAGTCTGTTTTCATTTATTTGGTTGTGAAGGGAATTAAGAATGGTTTATATATAGGTTCATTGATGTGATGAATACAATTATTTGGTCACATTGAGTCCCACACGTACACTTTATGCTTCTCAGAGGTTTTCTATGAGTTTAGAGTCGATGAACCTGTTTTTCAAAGTATTGTCTGTTTTCATTTGTTAATATATGTATTGTTTCAGGGAATTTAGAACAGTAGGTGTATACGTATATATATGTATAGAATTTTCTTTACTGTGAAAGCGATGGTATTGTAACACAGCATGGAACATGACTGCACCATATTTTTCCAGTGGGTTTGAAGTGGACTAAGGCACAATGACTGCGAAACCGATTTACCGAAAGAATTTAGTTTATAGTCACTTATTTGGTTATGCTTTGTCTTCTGCGTATCTGATATTCTATTAAAAATTTTGCGGCATGTATAATAGGTGTTGTGCGTTAACCTTTATCACATCACGAATGCTCTGCAAAATCGGTCCAATAACACTCATATATATGTAGCTCAAGCGGATGCGGAGATATTGCCGCTTTCGTATATTTTGCTCCTAAGATCCCGTCACGTTTGGCACAAAGCTCCATTCTAAAAGAATTATACTTTGAGAGATCTTATAGGGACTTATTTTCTCTTTCGAATGAGTCCAATTAGACTCGGATGTCTGCATCTGTTGTGGAGATACTATAGATAACGTGAATTTTCGGCTCCTTTTGCGACCCAACCAGAGTCTGTTCGGCCCTATTTTAAGGTTAAGATGATGGCCTCGGGCTTCACGCCTAAGTAAGCGGCAGGTATAGTGATTTCAAATGTGCTGTAATACGAATCAAACCACCCTTCCAAAGTTGAGTTATGTATCTTATCATAATCAGTAACAGACATTGGCAAACGTTACTACTATACGGCCAGTAAGAATTCTTCGCAGAACTCAATGAGGATTTATATAGCTTTATCAATTTGAGACTGTGATAACAAGGTAAAATCATATGTCATAAGCACAGCTGTTAAGTAAGAACTAAAGGGTTCATTTATTTCAATGCTGCGGCGGTATATTATTAGGGAAAGGATTTTGTGACATAATAAAACTGGTTTTTGTATGGCAGACTGAGTCACCTTCTCAAAGTGTTTCTCTAACTTGTCTAAATGAAATGCGATAAAACTGTGATTATATTTCTATAACAGCGCGATTTCTAATAATTATATTATAGGCACATTTTATGAGCATGAAAAAATATATAATACCTATAATTATTTATAATCATACTTGGGAACTGAGTACTTTGTTCAGTTTGTCTTGTAATCTGTAACAAATTTTATATGTTGAACACGAACGATAATTTATTATATATAAGAAGCCACATCTAACGTTTCGCAATTTATTTTGTAATGTTCGTCTCATTCGTTGCAACGGATGAGCTAGGATTACGATAGTTTTAGGCTTCGGATAGATGAAATATTTGGTACCCAGGACGTGTTGGCCGGCCTGGCTTACGAGTTTGGATTTAGCGCAATAACATTGGAAACCATTTTACGCGTGATATTTTGCTAGTTTGGAGCTTTTGGCAATATAATTTTATGTATAAATAAATATTTTATTGTTTGATTATTATTGGGTTCTAGCTCAACGCTACCTAAAAGCAATCGATCTGTATTCGCAGGCGATCGAGTTGAATCCAAAGGAAGCCGTGTACTACGGTAATAGGAGTTTCAGCTATTTGAAGACTGAGATGTACGGCTTGGCGGTTAGTGACGCTACGACTGCTGTAGGCCTCGATTCTAAATACGTTAAAGTGAGTGAAAGCGAAAAGTCAAGCATAGACGTATTGCAACAGCTCTGTTATCATAATATTCAATGCTGGTACATTAATTTAGTCTTTATCGTAAAAGCGAATTTTACCTATCCTGTATCATTTTTTAAACATATTAGGGTTGTAACAGTAGCTAGAAGTAGCACGTATATATTATCTCATATTCTGTGATCATTTATGTGGCTTGTCGGAGCTACATAATTTATAGTTGGGAACATAACCCGGGGCACTGCACTAGTCCGACAATGAGGGAAATTGAAGTATTAACCTGGAAGTGGTCCCCTTGTACACTGCGTAGGGGTATATATATATATATAGTTAATATCTGGAGACCATAAAGCGTTGTAAATGTCAAAGAAATATTAAGTATATACGTGTTAGCCACTGACTGTAAATATGGATATCCATAAAAGCATAATTTTAAAAATTTTTGGGCTTCACACAAAATAATTGGTGCGTTTTTGTCTAAATATGGTAAAAATAGCATATTTACCCTTACACAAAAATTTTCTAATTTTTACCAATACAAGAAAGCACTTGAGACATCAACAAGATGTGTGGGAGGAGGGATACCATCATTTGACTTGGGGGACATATGTTGAGGAGGCCGAAAGTTTCTCCTATTTGGAGATGTCATTTCTTTGCAACAACGTATTAGACCCAGCTTATCGACAGAAGACCAATAGTTCTACTAAGGTGCTATAATTGTTTTGGTATAATACTCGGAATCCAACAAACTGTGCATTTCTAAAATAAGTAAAAAATTTCTTTTAAACAACAGTAATTTGTGCGCTTTTCTGTGTGTCCTCGAATACTATGGTCTCGTTACGTTAAAACCTTGTTTAGCCTATGAAATAGATGTCTGAGCGGGCATTGAGTGTGTGGAAGCCATGTTATTTGAGGAGAAGTCAGGTGGTTTTAGTCGAGACATCGATGTCACTGCTACTAATTTTGTCTTATTATAATCCTCAGTAACAATTTTCATCGCACTTCCTTTTGTTCCAGAATTTAGCTAATAATCTCTTTATAATATTACAACTAATTCCGAGATCGTAAAATTTGTTTAGGGATACGGCTTTTCGATCCTGTGTAATTCCGGGCGAATGTGGACAACGTTCTACATCTTAAATTTATTCCAGAATACATATTTTCGATCCAGTGTAATCCCTGGCGAATATGGACAAGGCTCTGCATCTTAAAATTTATTCCGGGATACGGCTTTTCGATCCAGTGTAATTCCGGACGAATCTGGGACAAAGCTCTTCCAAAAGATAAACACATGTATAAGCACCGCGGTGCAATATGCTAGGAAAAGCTAAGACATCTATCAATCATCGGGTATTTGTTTTACAACATCTTCAAATAGAATATCGCTTACCTGTGTCCTACTTGTATACATTCTCCTGTTTAAGGGTTACTACCGACGTGGTGCAGCTAACATGGCCCTAGGAAAATTCAAATTAGCGTTAAAAGACTACGAAACGGTGCGTAAGTCATTTTTGCTCCCAGGGTTTGTTGATTAAACAATAGTTGGTGGATTTTTAATTCTCCGTGTATCGTTTTTGATCCACAGATTGGGAATTTGTAATATGAAGCTTATATTTAAAAAACACCTGTGTAATTATTTCACAAATTTAATCCATGAAAAATAATAATCTTGTGTTTCGTTGTAAAAGTAATTGCTATTACATTTTACATGTAAAGGTTTCCGGTATGCGTAAAAAGTGACACTGGAATTAAGAGCTTTAGTTTAGGTGACATTTACTGATACTGACGTAACGTATATACTACGAATGTTTGTGGCCTTTTTGTTTAGTGTTTTCGGAAACACTGTAGTCGATTGTACGTATTGAAGTGAAATAGTAGTCTTGTTTACGCAGCCACAACTGAACGTCGATAAGATCGATTTAATGATTAATGCAAACCATATATATATAGATAGATACGAGTTTTAGTATATGGTCAACAAAAATTTCCAGCTGACGCCCCTACCTATTATCAAAACAGCTAAACGTTACTCCTCTTGTGACCATGACTGCCTTTTTTACTTTAACGACAAATTTGAAATGTTTAGAATAACGGGTGATTTTTGCTTTTGCAATAGCGTTTTCTAGATTCTTGATCTCAGGGTATATGGAAGTTCAGATATGAAGCAGGTAGAACCATTGTCAAGTTAATAAACAAATGATGTTTTAGACTGTCGCTTTTAAATGCCAATAGTTGGTCATTTTTGCTCTGAAATTGTGATTTGAGACTTATTATGCCACATAATTCATAATTATACGGTATTTATTAGGCAAAAATCTAAGCCAACGTGTCCCGCAAAACTGAACCAAACTAGTTGACACGTTCTAAGAAAGTTACTTATCTTTTTTTAACGTGGTTGTCTAGCATGGGTGGAACCTGGGTTATGCCAGTTGTGTATACACATCTTTTAAATGTAATATACCAAATTTGTCTAACCAGTTAATATCCAGTTTCACTTTCTATGGATTCGCAAAGCTAGTCGATTAACAAAAAGATTTTTATTTCTGCTACATGCCATTGATCTGTTTACAAATGGTACTTGAGTTCTAATAATGTGAAACGAAGTGCGTGTGCGTAAAAATCTTAGTAAAAGTCTGCGACAAGGATAACAAAATTGGATGGCAGGTGGAAATATACTATTGGTCCATACATTATTAGTGCTGTTAAATACTATGAAATCAATTTCAGTTGCGTGGTATCATCTAATACGACAATCAGCAGAGGCCTACATAGTGAAAAATATTAACGTTGAAAATATAATTATTTATAAAAGTAGTGATTTGCATGCTGTCCACAGTGTCATAATGCCCCAACAGATTCATTACAGAAATTCCTGGGGGGCGTTCCAGGTTAGCTTGGCGGTCTTAATAGTAGCATTTTATCTTCGTGTTTTCATGCCTTTGCAACTACGTAATATAACGTTTTTTGCTCTTTATTTACTATTTGCGTCCTGAAAATATTTTGGCAGGTATCGCTTCTTTTTATTTCATAAAAGCACAAATATTGAGCTATGTTACAGCCGTTATTTTGTTAGAGCGATCATTTTTGATGTCACCTCAAAATACTTGAGACGTTCCACTTAAGCCCAAACGTACTTCACTGGACGTCAAAATCCCCATGTGTGTGGAGACCAGATTTATAAATTTATTAAGATTCAATATTTTAGTCGATGCATGAAAAATTAAATAATCCTGTTTATTCAATATATATTGAAAAGGGCTGTAACGTCGCGCTTAATGCATTTTGATATGTCGTTGTGTTTTTCAGATATTTGAAGAGGCTTAGGAAGCTTTAGTCGCTGAGTATAAAATGATATTAGCTCCATTTTCTTCTAGGAGCCGATATTGATTATGAAATAGTTCTTTTCAGGTAGCAAAAGTGCGTCCGAACGATCGCGATGCCAAGTTGAAATTGAGTGAATGTTCCAAAATAGTTAAGCGTCTTGCGTTTGAAAAGGCCATTGCCGTCGACCACGCGGAGGTGTCGATTGCCGATTCAATTGATCTAGCCGCAATGAGTGAGTTGATCAGACCGTAGTGTAACGTAGTAGAGACTGTGTGTTGCATGGGTGAAAGCTTTTAAATTCTGTCTGTACGTGTGATCGGCCATAATTCGGGATTAATTTAAACGATCTTGGGTTCATTCGAACTGGCATAGCCGATTTACCGTATACATCCGCGAGCGTTTTTTGATTTGGGGTCTGATTTAGGAGTCAATATGTGGGTTTTTACCACATTTTAATACCCTTCAACGAAGCAATGTTATTTTTATCTTAACTTTGGAATTTTTTCTCTGATTGGTTTTATTTCATAGCAAAATGATAAATGCCGATAAGTATTTTTCGTTTTTCGATTAAAACTCCGGTTCTGGAGTTATGAGGTTTGAGGTAGGAGGCTATTGCACCCTCATGGTTCCTCGACCCTAAATTCGAAAAAAAAATTTTCTGACCTCTTGTTCGGCTGAAAAGTGTCACTTGGGGGTTTTCGGGCATGGGAAACTCTTTGCTGGTGTTGGTTTTGCTCTACGACATATGGTTGCATGAGGACGGGGGTATTGCGCCCCCATGGTTCCGGGTCAGAGTTCGAAATGAGGGTTTTTAACCCATTTTAGTACCCTTCACGGAAGCAAGGTTGTTTTATCTTAACCTTCGAATTATTTTCTATGATTGGTTTTGTTTTATAGTAACATGATAAATGTCGATTAGTATTTTTTGTATTTCTTTTTATGTCTCCGGTTCTGGAATTATAAGATTTGAGGTATGACACCCTTGTGGTGCCCAAAATTTGAAAATTTATTCTGACGTCCTGGGCGGCTGAAAAGTTTCACTTGGGGGTATTCGGCATGAAAACTCTTTGTCGGTGTTGGTTTGCCCTGCGACTCATGTATCCTTGGGTACGGGGGTATGGCGCCCTCATGGTTCATCGAGTCAAAATTCATAATTTTATTGTCACGTTCTGGGAAACTGACAGCTTGCACATGGGGGTTTTGGGGCATGGAAAACTTATTGCCGGTGTTAGTTTTGTTCTAACCTGTGCGCTATTGTATAATATCCACATATAGCATATCGACGTATGCTATCGATAGCTCATTGGCTGTGCACGCAAAATGCGTATGTGTTCGATCCAAGCAGCGGTAACGTTCGATCAAAGCAGCAAATTTTTTTCGGTATTGCTGAATGCTTTATTCTTATGCTGAGTTCTTGCTTTTATCTATATTATTTGCAGGGTGCCCGTAGCCCCCAAAAACCGTGAAATACCCCGAATGTCAAAAACACCCCGAAAAACTTTCCAATAATTTTTTGAATTTTTTATTGGGATCGTGCAAAATGTTGTCGACTTCAACTCCCGAATCAAAAATATAAGTATTACTGTTACAATATTGATTTTTCGCATATAATAACGCGACAAATGGCATGTTTTTGGCAGCAAAGCTTCATTTCACCTCTACTTACCAGGTTGTGTGGTCGCAGCACGCGAAATTCGAGAAATGAGCAAAGAAACTATTGTTTGCAAAGTGGTGGGAAATGGGTTCCACCGATTCTTGGGAAACCATTGTCTGCAAACCACTGCTACTGTTCCAAAGAAATTAAAAGTGCGAACAGTTGAACGGCCACGACCCGGCGTGGAATGGGGCCTGACGACCCTTGCCTCCGCAGTCAAAACTGCTTAGGACCATCTGTTCTTGTGAGCGGACTCAATTCGTTCTTTCGATGGAATATTTTGTCAAATTTGTGTTTCGAACTATCAATCTACTAGTCCAGTTATTACATCCAGTTGTTATACGTTGTTTTCCTTGTGTTGGTTGGTCACAATTATTTAATTGCAACGGCGCTAATAAGCTATAACAGATGTATTTTGAGATTTGTTACCTCTGCTCACGCTGAACATAGAACCCGTAATTTTTTTAAAAGGATCCCGAAAATTGTATCGAGGTCTCAGTGGTCACCCTGCGTTTGAGCGGCGTTCGATTGAAGCAGCAAGTTGTCGTCATACCATAGCTTGGCCATGGCCTGTGTTTGTAAGACATTGTTAAATTAAATGGGAACGGGCTCTTTCGCAAATTGTTATTCAATTTTATCTCATTTTCGGGTATATAAGTGTTTTGCAAGCTTTGTAACCAATATATTGTTAAACAAAAATATCGTTTACAACTCGAAGTATAATGCATTTCTTGTTATAGCGATCGAAGACGATTATTCAGGGCCGACATTCGATGACAGTGTAACCGTTAAGTTTATGAACGATTTGGTTGAAACATTCCGCGCTCAGGGTCATTTACATCGTAAGCTAGCGTATAGGGTGAGTACTTTGTTTTCTTATTTTACTTATTTTGCACTTTTTTTTCGATTACAAAACTGAGTGGCATTATATACTTGAAATTTGAATTTGTATTACAGTGTGAAACTTGGTAAACTTAAGATTGTGAAAAATAATTTTCCCGAAATTAAGTCTCTAATGACTAGGTATATTTTAGGAATGCAAGAAGTGATGATTTCTTTGTTACCATGGGCATCAGTGGATATGCACATGTTTCATGAAAGCAACTTCCGTATGAAATGACAAATCGGGTGTGATTTCAATGGCTCTGGCTTCAGGGAAACGGGTGTACAGACCTGGAAATTTATCAGAATAGCAACAAGCATTGACAAAAGTAAAACTACTTCCTTGGCCCACATAACAACTTATGCATTAGCGATCGCATTATCCAAGAGGTCGTGATACAAATTTGTGAAGAACTGTGTGAGCCTTGGTCATACTCAATCATGCACTTCCCCATATCCGACGATTTTGGTCTTTTTAGGTTCTCTGGGAGCATGGCTTATCTTCAGGGTTCCTTTGGGATTCTAGCGATCCGGTCGCCAAAACCAATGATAGGAGGGCAGGGATTATCACCGGCGGCTTCTATTCGTGCTCTAATCTCATTGGTTGTTGGCGAGTTTATAGTACCCTCGCAAAAGTTATGGAAGTATAACCTCTCCAGTCCTTTGGGACTACGCCGATCTACGACATTATTGGTTAATGTATAGTATATGAAAATGACCAACTGCCATAATTTCTACGAAGTATTTTCTTATGAACTCTTGAATATACTAATGTGGTGGATATAACTACGTAATTTCAACCACATTTCTTGGCAATTTCGACCGATGATAAAACTCTCTTGACAAAAAATGTTGCGAACAGTCTTAATTCGCCGTTGTGCTAGTATTAGTTTGGACATTTGCCATTGTATTTGTACAAGACTATTTGCTTGTCGATTGTGCATTTTTTTAAATTATGAGTAAGCCTCCTACGGTAGGCACTTATAATTTTTTGTTCATATAACTAACGAATGGTTTCGAGGCAGACCGCTACAATTAATTGAAAATGAAACCATGGCGCAGTTTTTGTGTAATATAGTCTTCGGTGTAAGAAATATGTACATCGCCAAGCACGATGTTATCGATATTATATTCACAATAGTCTATTTCTTTCAGTATTTCATTGTTTTTGTTAGCTTTTATAATGTGACTAAATATATTTTAGGATGCCATTTTGTTTATATGTTTCGCTCGATGTAGGTCTCGGTCTAGTGCTATTGTGAAGAATAATATTTTGATTTTTCAGATATTACTAGACATCAAGAAATATTTCATGGCTCAACCTTCGCTCGTAGAGATCACTGTTCCTTTGGTAAGCTTACAAACTAAAACATACAAACAGTGATTCATACGCAATGAACTTTGTTGCAATATTACCACTCCATGGGTGTGTGGGAGCAGAGTAGTCGGGCACTCTTGAGCTATATTACTTGCAAGATTTTGTCGAAATTTGCAAAAGATTAATTTATTTTGCAAAAACTGGTGAAAATCAGGAAAAATATGAATTTCAAAAAATTACCCCCACCCTACTCAGCGGACCTTAGCCTTTCTACGCTGGACCCAGCTACCCACTTAGCTGACGGAACTCGGACACATACATGATCACAGAGAATGATATTGTGGATATCGCCAAACATGCCCTTCTTAGAACGTGGCGCTAGAACTCTTTTACATAGTGCTACAACGTGACATAAAAATTTTATATCTAGTCTATATTCTCTTGAACAACTTAAACTAGATACTTATATTATTTTAGGTATATCCACTTTTAATGATGTCATTGATGGGTACACTACTCGAATTTCCATCTGTAACCCCGTAAACTATGCGTTGTTAAAGTTGGCATGCCTGCGATAGTTACGAGCTTGTGGATTCTTTCAGGGGGTTTGACAGAACATTTTTGGTATTTCTTTTGGTAATTTGTGCAAATCGAAATGCGTAGCGATGTCAGTTGCAACCCAGTTAAAGCTCCTAAAATCCACGATTCTGTATACTGCTATAAATCATATTCATAGGCGCTGTGCGACAAGCTCTGTGTAAGTTATTAAGATTCAATTTTGCTCCATACAGACGATCGCAGGGTATGTCAAAATCAATGTCAGTCACTTCTAGTTTCTAACCTCTTCCCGCCTTACGATCGAGAATACAGTTTTCTAGTCACATATATAATTAACTTTTTTCGGTTCGTACAGCGAACCTGAATACTGTTACGACCAGTATTGTTTTTTCAGAAACACAAATTTACTATATGTGGCGATATCCATGGACAATTTTATGATTTGCTCAGCATTTTCAAACTTAACGGCGTGCCATCGGAAGAAAATCCGTACGTAAGTGATAGATGTTAATCTCTATTGATTGAAGATCTGATGAGCAGCCATGACCTTAGACAACATTGCTAGCCTGTAGATTAGTACGAGTGAAATAGTTATTTTTATGACGCAGTGGGATTACGACCAACAACAGCACCTGAGTTTGACTTGCAATTTTTAACAGCAGTGTTTTGAAGTATATTCACAGGTTGATTATTACTAAGATTATCATCCTGTGTTTACAAGTACATTAAAACTTCACTGCTGGCTACAATAAAAACGACTGTTATGTTTACAGTTAATCGCTATTTTATTTGTCAGACAGGCGTGCAGCATTAGCCTTGAATTTAATTCAGATTAATGTTTTTTCATAAAATAAGTTAATACTGTGCGGTTACATTTAATTTTAAATCATATTCAAATAGCTGTAAATAAGCTCATTGCCTTTCCAGGATGACAGTGTCAAGGGCGTAGCAATAGGTCGGGACCGCCACCCGCCCACTTCTCGGCAAAACAGGGCTATTCTTGTATGGTGCCCGCAGTTTTTCCTTATTGCCTCCCTGTCTGGCTCGCGAATACCGCACTGCATGCACAGATGTTATGATCGTCAAACAAACAAAAAACGCCATAACCGCAAACAATAATTATCTTCATAACCGTTGGGTTGAAATTCGTAGCTCATGTCAAACATTAATTTAGTGATCGCTGCTGTGTTAGTTTGAAGTGTTTGACAGAAACGCGATAAGTGAAAACCCAGTGGCTAGATGTCCACGGTAGTGCCCTTTCAATAGGTTCGTTGGATTACGAGTACTCTTTCAATATACACCTATCACACCAGTTATTCTATGTTAAAAGTTATTTAATTGTAATTAAATTACTTAGCTTGTCACGTAGACTTATGTTCTATTTAATCGGCCTATTTTTCCAGGGGTACTGCGCCTTTCAACCCAATGGACCCAACGTAGCATCTAGTAATTGACGTCTGACCCTGTTTTCCTTATACGCGCCGTCCTATAAGCCGATGGAAGTTGGACCAACCCCGAAAACTGGGCCAGGGAGCAGTTATGTGTTCTACGTTTGTTTATTTGTTTTTTGTTAAATATAAAAGTAATTTTTAGCAAATAGTTGCAGGCAACACTGTACAATAGCGCTGTTTTTCAATAAAAGTTTCCTGATTGGAGTTAGATGAGTGAATAGGTAGCGTTCTAGGAAATTGTTGGAACTTGGTGGTACTATAGGCCAAATGGTGCAGGGGCCCCTTTTTACTAATGTATCTGGGAAGTCCGAGTTCACCCTGCAACGGTCCGGACCTGTCTTTTATTTTTTTATGCTAGTTCGTGTCATGTACTTTATCGGTATTCGAATTCCGCAAACGCAGTCTCTCGCACCGTTCTTGTGTTCGAACAAATCATTGCATATCGTAGGTTGTGTAAACTGTTCAACCCAACTTATCTTAAAATATATCTATTCTGGTTTAGCCTTCGTATTTGAAAAGTGGATTTGTAACTTGGGCATTAAAAACTGCGAGAACATAGGATACGTCTTAATATTTACAATAATTGCATAATTTTACTGGATGCATCTAAATGTTGTGATCAGACGATTTTGTTGTATAATTCGTGTGATGACACCTAAATATCTTTTCATTCCAAATTTTTAGCTCTTCAACGGTGATTTCGTCGATCGAGGATCGTTTTCAGTTGAAGTCATTTTCACGCTATTCGGGTACAAATTGCTCTATCCAAATCATTTCTTTATGTCTCGAGGTTAGCGCTGTTTACCTTTTCATTCCGCGTTTTTTATCTCTGCAACGGCGATTTCGTCGATCGAATTTCGTTTTCGGTTGAATTCATTTTCACCCTTTTCGGGTACAAATTGCCCTATTTAAATCACTGCTTTATGTATTGATGTTAGCGTTGTTTTTCTCTATCGTGTCGAAAGTTATATTATGCTCCAAGTGGTCGAATTGAAGATATACACTTATTAGAAGTACAAAATGATAATACTAATGATAATAATAATTTAGGCAATCATGAAAGTCAAACGATGAATCAAATGTACTTCTTCGAAGGCGAGGTCAAATACAAATCGAAGCGCAAAATGATGATACTAATGATAATAATAATTTAGGCAATCATGAAAGTCAAACGATGAATCAAAGTACGGCTTCGAAGGCGAGGTCAAATCCAAATAGAAGCCCAAAATGATGATACTAATGATAATAATAATTTAGGCAATCATGAAAGTCAAACGATGAATCAAATGTACGGCTACGAAGGCGAGGTAAAATCCAAATAGAAGTGCAAAATGATGATACTAATGATTATAATAATTTAGGCAATCATGAAATTCAAACGATGGATCAAATGTACGGCTTCGAAGGCGAGGTCACATCCAAATAGAAGTGCAAAATGATGATACTAATCATAATAATAATTTAGGCAATCATGAAAGTCAAACGATGAATCAAATGTACGGCTTCGAAGGCGAGGTAAAATCCAAATAGAAGTGCAAAATGATGATACTAATGATTATAATAATTTAGGCAATCATGAAATTCAAACGATGGATCAAATGTACGGCTTCGAAGGCGAGGTCAAATCCAAATAGAAGTGCAAAATGATGATACTAATCATAATAATAATTTAGGCAATCATGAAAGTCAAACGATGAATCAAATGTACGGCTTCGAAGGCGAGGTCAAATCCAAATATAATCAACAAATGGCCGACCTATTCACCGAAATATACAACTGGCTGCCGTTGTGTCACATTATTAACAGCAAAATTCTAGTAAGTTTAGCGAAATCAACAACAACTACTGTTAGCGTTGTAATTATTGACATTTGAATAGATAAGTTCATTCATAGGTGTGGATAGAGGACGGTAGGTAGTTGTTCCCCCTAAGAGTCCGGCCTCAAAGCCATATTTAACGCACCACGGAGCCTCCGCGGCGCATCCCCACACGGCGTGATAAATTTTAGCAGAAAGTAGAAAAAATTGTGGTAAAATCGGCATAACATTAGCGTAAATCGGTAGAAATGGCAAAATTCCATTTTGGATATCGTCTACAAAGAAATCATTGCGCTAGGTTGCGCTTGAATTCAGAATTGACTTAGAAGTCCCCGAGATTGTTCTAAGATGACAACATCAAACGCTAGTATTTTCAATTTGTTAATATTACCGCCACTCTTTTGAACTCAAAACTGACCCAGATGTCCTATGGAGTGTGTTAAGATGGCAACTTCAAAACGCTAAATTTTCAAATTATTGTCAATATTAGAGCCACTCTCTAAATATGGGCTCGTCTGTAATTGTGAGTTCTTAGTGTATTTTTGTAAAATTGGAACTATGTTCCAGCTTTTGTTTGGCTTCTCGAAACGATCACTGGCTTTTAATTATTATAGGCTCAACCATAGTTCAATTCAAAACACTGCGCTGAACCCGAAAATATTTTAAAAAATTGATTAGGTCCTCGATAATGTTGGTGGTGAAAACGACTGAGGCGGTAGCGTCTTTAGGTACTTCTTAGTCTAATTAATATTGTAAGACATGAATATGACGAGTGTGTTCAAACATTACACCTGCGTACCGCATACATGTTTTATTGTACTTTCAAAATGTTTGAAACGAGATCATATAAATAGAAATACTGATTAGTTTCTTCCATTTTATGATATAATTTTATCTCATTTTCGTTTTTGAGGCATGTTTGAAGTAAAGAAAATTTAAATTGCGTCAACAGCAGCGAAACTACTCAACTTGTTGTAAAATAAACCCTGACTGTCTTATTTTTGGTGCAAAATGTCGACGTGGTCGCTGTGAAATATAACGTGTAACTCGCAAAGTAAGAGGAAACGGCCCGAGTGACGCTGCTGTGTGCTTAGTGACCATTTTTCGTTCCAAATTCAACTCTATGAGCTCCGTATAAAGTCCCACAATAGCAATTGTACATCGGCAATACTATAGTGGCAACGATGAGGCCAAAACTAGCACTATCGAAATGGATCGAAATTTTTGATTTAATCGAAAATACCGAAAATTTCGCTTCAGCAAAATGGAACGAATTTTCGTTTAATCGAAATCGATGTAAATTTCGATCTATTATTTTGTACCTGCTTCTGGCGCGGACTGCAATTTTAATCATACAAAAAATTCGAACAATTCCTCCAATAAACAAAAACATGAAAACTTTTTAATATTAAAAATCACAAATTTAACGGAAAATTTTAATTTGAAGAACGATGTTTCCGTTGTAGGCCCCAGCACTTGCCTTATTTGGTTTCACGCCACGCAGATACTATTGTTTTTAAGTATCGGCAATCTGAAAACCTATAGACATAATCTATTAATATACATACGTCTATATTTAAAAAATGGCAAAATTCTATTTCATGGTGCCAAAATATACCAACCCAAATTTTTCACGCACCGTCGCTCAGGCCCACCTATTGTCGAGTCACTATCATTCACTCCAGCAAGCAAGGTTTTGTTTTATAAAAATTTCGAAAATTTCATTTTTGGATATTTTGTAACTTTGACTCGTAGCTTGAAAATGGCTGCGCTTACAAAGAGTGCATAACAGCAGAGCTTTATTAGCTATCTATGAGAGAATTCTGAATAATGGTCTATATTTTGGATGCCATTAAACTGCCAAGAGTTATAACCTAAAGCATTGTGTGACCCATAATAGCTAAAATCAAAAAAGCCTCTATTCCATTCTGTTTAGTGAAAATTGGGATAGGAAATCATGGGAGGCGCAGCTCAAATACAAAACTAACTGCACAACTATACGGGCGGAAAAAGAAATTTGTGAAAATCCGTTATCTGGTGAAGAGTTATGCGTAGAAATAGATGGAGAAATTTTTTCCCTACTAGACACTATTTGAAGAAACTCGGCTAGCTACTGTCGCTCTGTTTCAAAAATAAATTTTAATCGTTGTAATTTTAATAATTGTGTAATATGTTTTTGAAAACATTATTGGACTCATGCAGCAAATATTAGGAATCCCAGTACATATGCAAAACTCTGTAGATGTCCACGGAGCCTAATTTCTAAATATTTTAAACGCTCGAAAACGCCGTAGAAATAATTAATGGCTCTAATTACTTATTGGGTAAACTGAACGACGATTATTATTAGTTTATGACTGGAGCGAGCAGAGTTTCCACTGAGGTGCGAGGGGGAAATTGTGAAAATTTTTTGTGTGTTTCTGTCATTCCGTGCATTTTTTATTCGATCGCATATGAGATGGGGATGTGCCATTTAGCAGCTACCACAACATATTGGGGTCAAAATGGCAAAAAGGCCTTCAGGGGTTGATTTCCAAATGTGGTCATATGTGTACCAGTCTTTCTGACCCTATATCTCGCGACACAGGCTTCACATCGCAAAACCTTACAGTACAACTTTGCTTACCACGATATTTTTTGGGACCACACCCTGGGCTGCTCCGAATATAACTGGTCGACCCTTTGCTAGAAAAAGCTATTTGTCACATTTCGGCATGTTGTTACAACGAGTGTCTACTAAGTTATCAAGCACACTGAATGCAATGGTTTTGTTATTTAGAGTCCAGCTTGACTTCCAAAATACAGCGAGATTTTATTTGTTTGCTTATTTATTGCTAACAGGGCATCAACAGTGGTTTATATAGATTTTTCTGTACGCTATTTGGTTATCTACACTCCATCACGACTATTTCGTACCATTTCAGGCTTTTTCATTGAAATTAGGGCATAGTCTGTCTTCAGTAATTTTGTTACGTATTGTGTAAAGGCATCAAGAAGTCTATGTAGGTTTTTAGTCATAATGAATACGATGGCTCGGTTATCTAGAGACTAGCACGAATACTTCGGGCATTTTCAGCTGTTCTCGATTGGTTTAGGGTTTTCGGTGAGTTCAGGGTACAGAGGTTTTAGTGTAGTATACGTCAAACATAAAGCCTGCTACAATGTGAATTTCTAAAATTACCGCTTGATGAAACCACGCTTGCGAGTTACTAGTATTAGTATGTTATTGTTAAGGTAATGCATGGTGGTTTGTTTTCTGATGACGGTGTTACGCTAGACGACATTAAGAACATCGATAGAAATCGACAACCTCCTGAAACCGGTAATAATATTAATAATGATTCATTATAAACATCTTATTTTGCCGTCTTACTTGGGACACGTTTAGACGCGGGAACAAGATTTTTGCAAGAGCTGAACCGTTGTGACAATGTTCTTGCAAAACTTCTTAGACAAACACAACCTCATAAAATTGTAAAACCGGCACACCGATATACATGGCCGGAAATGAACACAGAATGTCTCCATCGGTTACTCAACAAAATATGTACTTTCGATATTATTGTCAATATTTAACGGAAATTTGTGAAATTACATACAGTCACGGTCACATTCGTTTATAAACGATCATTCTAGCGTTCGTTTGCGTTTTTCTTTGTTCACGGTTCTTTTTTTATGGACTTATTTTTGTCTGTGACTGTAGATTATACATTGCTTAGTTAGGCCGCCTCTATAGCGCTAGAATTCTAATCATGATCTAATCGCGGTCATGTAATGCTCCGCTCTGCGTCTCTCCTACAATAATTGGATTTTGGGTGTTTTCAATTGCTCAAAATTTACACGAAATGCACAGCAAACTCAATAGTTAAAAATGTAGAAATTTATTTGAAACTTTATAGTTGTATACAATCAAATTCTAGGCTCTCGCTCAAACTGCGAGGTTATTATAACTCCTGATAAGGGAATATAATCGTAGCTATAGTTCCCGCCACAATCGACTGTCGGATTACAATCAAGCGAGGTAATTATAAATATAAATTAATAACCTAGGAGAATTTTAAGTTCCGAAGGCTGGGTTGCAGGTAGCGGTCATTCCTAACGGGTATTATAAGTTAGCTGAGCATATTGCTATATTTTTTTAGCTTTTTGGTGTGTTATAGATAAGTACAATAATTCCAGTTTAAACGTCCTAATAAGCTCAAGTAGGTTTTTTATTGAGGTTTTTTATTCAATAAATAATTTTTGTTGGCTTCATTCTTGAAACCAAAAGACTGGCACTGGCTCGATTTTTAAAAGAACGGAGCTCCAAATTTTCCTCAAAAGTAGAGAATTAGCTTGTTTTCACTAGCATTTTGTTTCCGAAAATAAAGTTGTTAAAGTTTGCGGACTTTTCCTTATGCTTGTAAAACTTTCACAAAATATAGATATTCTCGATATAATGCCAAATGTGAAAGCTAATTTTAATATTGAATTTTTGTAGATATATTTGTCTATAATAGTTAGTAAAATAATTTCTTTGAAGAAAAAGATGGTTACACAAACCTCTGTTCAGACGCTTTAGTTTGAAACACATTTCGCAATATTATGAGGATATTTTTCCCACAACAACTTGTTACTAATAATGTACAAAATTGAGCTACATCGTGTTCATAATAATTATTTGGGAAGCAAATATTTTGGAATGTACTTACAAAGATGCAGGTTGGCTTACTAGAATCCAGTGAATGAGTTACGAATTAAAAACGGCTAAAATTCGGCTAAATTGTAAAGCTTACATGAAAATTTTATAGCTGGTGCGGATAGGTGACCACAATTTTGACTTGGCATATTTGACCTTTACCTACATGCAGACATAATGCGTGGGAGCTGCACGTAGTAATGTACCTTATTGCTGTACCAATGTACAGACACGCCAGCTGTAAAAATGTATGTATATAATTGTGATAGCGAGCTAAACTGGTGATTTCTATATATTTTTATATTATGTTTAGGATTGATGTGTGACTTACTTTGGAGTGATCCAATGGCGCTTAAAGGTCGAACAACGTCGAAGCGAGGCGTGGGTACCCAGTTTGGGCCCGATATTACGGAAGCCTTTTGCAAAGAAAACGATCTCGACTATATAATTAGGTATGATTTAAGATGATATTTGACGTCAGCATGTTTGCGTTTGGTATCCTTTTGCTTTCCTGTGAGGTTCCCTAAGGAGCAAAGCTACAGCTGCTAAATAGCTCAGTGGTTAGCATACGCGACTTTCACCCGTTCAACCAGCGTACGTTCCCTGTTGCTGGCTTGAGATTGTTTGCTAAGCATTGCGAATTTCACGATATACAGATTCGGGCGTTAAAATGTCTAGTAACTTATCGTCTAGAGCATTGCCCATGGGTTTCTGTTAAACACTCAGCGAACTCAGGTGTGTTTATTTTGCGCCGTAAGAATCGTGGAAAAATTTCATTCTTTTAAAGTAATCACAAATGTCAGTGTTGAAATTGTAGCTTATCACCGTTCAATGACCATTTCGAGGCTCCAAATTGTTTTGTAGCAACGCTATGGCTTTCGATGAGACATTTTCTATATCCGTCGTCGTAAGAAAAATTGTTAAATAAGATGTTATCAAATCTCCAAAATCACAGAGTTTTCAATTCGTGTCGGTTTATTGAGAATTTGTCAAAGAGACTACTGGGTCAACAACCACAAAACTACGTGCACAGTTGTATTCTACTGCGCATCAAATCCAAATTTCACGCAATCAATCAACATAGTGATGAGTTTATTCATAACCACAGGCGGACATATAAGTAGATTTTTCACGTTGTGTCAGTATTTGGCATTTCCAATCTTGCGCTCACTCCATTTTAAACGACACTCTTGTCTCTGTTGCTAATTTTATTAAACTATAAGTAGTATGCTGGAATTACTGTATATGTGTGCAGCGAGATAGTAACAGTAACTACTAAAATCGATTCTAAGTATTCGATGCTATTACACTATCGAATTTATTTGAAAGTCAATGCATTGAATTGAATTGGAATAAAATCGAATGGATTTAAATCCATTTGCTGGTATTAAATTCGAGCGAAAATTATCCTACAAATTAGATTATGTCGGTTTTAGTCGCGACGTCGTTAGGCGATTTAAATCCAGTGGATTAATTTACATTACAGTAGAACTTACATAGCAGGAATAAATCCCATTCCATTTAATTGAACCACCCGTGTTTTTAAATCAATAGTGTCTTTTTATTGAATGAAATCCAATAGTAGATTTGATTTGATTTGTACAATATTGCTATATTCAATCAATTCAGAGTGGATTTATTGATTTAAGATTCGAATTGATTCCAGCACTAATTGTTTTCATCTTTATTCACATATCTTGCAGTTTAGTTTCCGTATTATATTTGCTGATTCACAGAATAATGCGCCCATCTACTCGAAAATTTTTGTTACATACGACATGTCGTACGTAGCTGTGTTACATACGACATGTCGTATGTAACAGTGTTACATACGACATGTCGTATGTAACCAATGTTACATACAACGTGTCGTCTGTAACCAGTGTTACATACGACATGTCGTACCTAACCAGCGTTACATACGACATGTTGTATATAAGACTGGCACACAGGTCTCTACGAAACTCTACTCCAGTTTGATATTAGTACCCCCGTCCAGTTCGATATTAGTGCCCTCTCCAGCTTGATATTGGAGCCCCTCCACTGTTATATTGGTGCCCTGCCCTCCTATTTGATTTTGGTGCCACCTCCAATTTTATATTGGTGTTCCCCTCCAGTTTGATACTGGTGCCCCCTCCAGTTTGATACTGGTGCCCCCTCCAGTTTGATATTGGTTCCCTTCCAGTTTGATATTGGTGCCCCTCCAGTTTGATATTGGTGCCCCCTTCAGTTTGATATTAGTGCCCCCTTCCAGTTTGATATTGGTGCCCCAGTCAGTTTGATATTGGTGCCCTCTCCAGCTTTATATTAGTACCCCCTCCAGTTTGGTTTTGGTGCCCCTCCTGTTTGATATTGGTATCCTATTTGATTTTTGTACAGGACGGTTGTTTTTTTGGAACGTACCATTCGCAGCACATATTATGAACATGTTTAAACATTAAGGTACTTTCGTTGTACGGCATAAAACTTCTAACAAACTGGCGAACAACTTTTGTGTAATATAGATGATTCGTGTACATTTCAATGCATCTAATGCAATGTATTTATGCGCCACAGACAAAGTAAAAAATAATTGTAATCACTGGACGTCTATCGCAAACACTCTAGTTGGTTATTATCGCCAATTGTAGGAACGTTGCAAACAAAAACTTCACTCTCGTCGCATAAAACTCTTATCAAATGTTCCGCTATGCTAATCATATATCTATCGACTCACATTTTGATCATACATGAGTTACCCCTGATGCTCCGGCATCCCCTCGCCCCTCCTCCTAACGATCACCCTCGGTCAACCCATAGGTGCTTTTTGCGGCCTACTACCCTTGATCTAGGTAGGCTGAAGCCTTCGCCACCTCGACACGGCTATCCCCGTGGAACCTCAGTCCATGTGCGATATTGACATTGTATTCTCCAAAATTGCCACGTCGTTAGCAGACTTATTGTAATCGACTGCATTAAATCTTGAAATTTATATTGTGTATTGCATGCCCAATTGCAAAGAATATTTTCAGTTACGTACGTTGTTTTACGTATATGTAAATTTGTAACAATTAACCCTATATGTGTTGCGTCAGTTGCGCGGAATTGTAAATAATATTTATGCTATGGGCAAATATAATTTATTTGAACACTTTATTTCTAGATGGATTTAAGTGAGACTGCGTACACACTGTGGTCATCGAAATGAACGAAAGCGGTAATTTCCGAACAAAATAAACATTACTGCGTTACTGTTTGAATTTAAATATATAAAAAATTATAACTCTCACGAATGTTGAATTACATTTTTTGCAGCAAGTTAATTTAGTATAGCCACTTTATCAAAAAACGTTGTCATCGGTGCGCTGATATATGGCTGATTGGTTGGATAAAGTTGGAACCCAATATCAAACAGGAGGGATCACTAATATCAACCTGCAGAGGGGCACCACTATCAAACTGGAGGAAGGTACAATTATCAAACCGGAGAGGGCACCAATACCAAACTGGAGGGCGGCACTAATATCAAACTGGAGGGGGAACCAATATCAGTCTGGAAGAGGGCACCACTATCAAACTGTAGGGAGGCACCATCATCAAACTAGACGGGGGCACCACCATGAAACTGGAAGAGGCACCAATATCAAACTTGAGAGGGGCACTAATATGAAACTGGAAGAGGCACCAATACCAAACTTGAGAGGGGCACTAATATGAAACTGGAGAGGACAACAATATCAAACAGAAGGGGGCACCAATATCAAACTGCAGAGGGGCACCACTATCAAACTGGAGGGGGCACCACTATCAAACTGGAGGGGGCACCACTATCAAACTGGAGGGGGGCACAAATATCAAATGGAGGTGGCAGCAAAATCAAACTGGAGGGAGGAGGGCACCACTATCAAGCTGAAGGGGAACACCATTATCAAACTGGAGCGGTACGCCAATATCAAACTGGAAGGGGCACCAATATCAAACTGGACGAGGGCACCAATATTTTAAGTTTCGTAGAGTTCTATGTATCATAGTTACATACGACACGTTGTAAAAACTCTGGTTACGTACGACATGTCGTATGTAACACTGGTTACATACGATATGTCGTATGTAACATTGGTTACATACGACATGTCGTATGTAACATTGGTTACATACGACATGTCGTATGTAACAGTGGTTACATACGACATGTCGTATGTAACACAGCTACATACGACATGTCGTATGTAACAAAAATTTTCGAGTAGATGGGCGCATTATTCTGTGAATCAGCAATATCATCGCATTGTTTTAATTATTTTTATTATTTTATTGCGGAAATTTTATTTTAGGTCGCACGAAGTGAAGCCGGAAGGCTATTCGGTTGATCACGACGGCAAGTGCATCACTGTCTTCTCTGCTCCTAACTACTGGTTAGTTGTTTTTTCTTTAAGCATGATAGTTTTTCGTTATTATTGGTAAGTGGCAGTATCAACGGTTCCTTTTCGAGTTGGATAGTGCGTTGAGCGTATTGTCGTTGTATTTTCGTTTAGGAATAAAAGATGACGATATATGTGTTGCGTCAGGCTCACATTCAGTCACGGACAAAAATAAGTGCACAAAAAACGAACGCCGCAGCGTTCCTTTCTAAACGAACGTTACAGCGTTTGTTTGGGTATACGTTTGTTCATAAACGAACGTGAAATTATTCTTTCATAGATTGCATTCGTTCGGGTTTAATGCAATTATTTTTTTCCGTGACTGTATATCACTGGTTTACGGAAATGGATTTGAATTTTTTCGTTTAAAAGAGAATGGAAAATTGAGATAAAATCGTTTCTGAAAGAATTATTGATATAAATATATTATTTTAAATGAACGAAAACATAATATAGTTCCACCCAGCCAAAGTGGTGTCTTGTTGTTTGTTGCCGCTTTCAACGTCTAATCGTACAGGATATAAGTGTTGGGTTTTTTATGATTTTATTTTTAACTATGGTTATTGGTCGCGCTCCACATCTTATTGACTTAATGTGGTCAATTAATATTAACTAGCGTAAAAATGATGTAAAATCATAAAAATCTAAAGTAGTACGTAATATTGTTAACTTTGTTACATACTAAGCCAATGGAACTTATTTTACTGGTTAGTGTTGGGTTTTTTTTGGTTTTTTTTATAGGGTTGTTGGTCGCGCTCTCTTTTGACTTATGTGGTATTATTTATTGCGGCTTAGTTTGGCTAGTCTCTTGGACATACGGTATTATCCTAACGCGGCTTTAGTGCAAATTTAAGCGGTTTATACTTCACCAACATCCTGAGCGTCGCCCTGTATGTTCAACTTATGTTGATCGACAATACACTGTGTTCGCAAAGCACACAACCTGTCTTTCTACTCCATCGCTAACATTTTTCGGTTTATAAATTTCAAAATGGTTAAAATTTGAATAATGTTCTGCTTTTTCCGATGTTGGCGTGTCTCGAACGCCCAGACAGTCTTTTTTAGCGTGTACTGTAACTCTATGAATGCTGCTTGTTTATCGGGTTTTTTTTACTTTAGAGTCTAAATTAAATATTCTCAATCTAAGAGCCAAATTTATATTGTGGTGTATATTTATTGACCAAACATGTGTGTAATATGGCTTACCAAACCAAAACAATTTGTTATAACATTTTTTGTTGGTTTGATCTGAATTTTGTTTTATTTTGCAGTGATATGATGGGTAACAAAGGTGCTTTCGTTACGATCAACGGATCTGACCTTACGCCTAAGTATACGTCATTTGATGCTGTGGTAAGCTATTCGTTTAATAGTTGAAAAATACAGCTCTTGATCTGATGCAGCATTCAAAAGCTGTATGTCTTCATTGTGTAACGCTATTTTACACAATCTTAATCTTTGCGGGTTTGTGTTAAGGCAGCGATTTTTGTATTATACCTACGCCTCAATAAATTGAGTCGTTCGCTGCTCGTTATAAAATTTAATGTTGCAATTTAATAATATACTATTATTGATCGTTGGAAAAGTGGCAGTCAATGCTTGTAGCGAGTGTCGTAGTGAATATTTAGGATGATTACAGTAATGTCGCTAAAATGGCTTTGCGCCTGTCTCTCAAAATGTTTTCCCTTATCGTGTGAGTACTACAATCATAGATTACGAAGTTAGAAACGGTTAGTATTACGAGTAATAGTATTTTTGTAACAATTTTAGACATTACGAAGGCGCTCAGTATTGAATCTATGTACAGCACGCGCCAGAAATGAGCGTCGCATTTCGAGTAAGCAAGTCTCGAGCAAGTGGCTAGCTCGAGGTTTCGAAACTATTTAAGTTAATAATAAATTCTATTTTAGAACAAATTTATTTCGAGCGAGTCACGAGACAGCGACAGTCATTTTTGGCAAGTACTGTATATATAGTAGAATTTCATTAGCTGTGAGGATTTGACGTTATCTATATGGTCTATTCAACAGTTCGTGTAGATTGTCATGCATATAAAGTGAACACCAAAATACACTACACATATGTAGTTGAATTGGTATAGTGCTATTATTTTTTTTCGTTTTTTGGCTATAAAAGTGCTTTGAATAATGTTCTATCCTAAAACCTGAAATTTGGTGTGGTATCGCATTTTTTACTACATTGTGGGAGTAATTTTTCACTACTGATT
>JASANE010018438.1:0-50272 GCA_030248225.1 Trileptium ribeirensis | reverse complement strand
TAATTTGTACCGATAACTCGTCACTTCAGTTCTGCTTAGTTTGGTTTTTGGACTAGGTAAACGATCTACGTTGTCAGCTGTTTACGTTCACGAGCATAATCCATATTGAGCATTTGCAAGGATTGACCGTTTCATTGAGTTATTTGTCATTTTAGGTTTCTGGCAGTGGCGCTTTGTTTTAAAATCAATTTATTCGGTTTGAACACGTACGCGATTTCGCTCGTTTTCTATTTTATACTCACGATAAGAAAAAGCAAGCAGAAAGATATTACTTCGATGATGATAAAAACCCTATTTTGTCAGAAGCTTAAAGTATTACCATCAAGACGAGGAGAGAATGATAGTAAAAAATTAGCATAAGGTAGCTTCATAGCACTGACTATACATTCGATAACAGTTAAACTAATAGTACTAATGTGAGGTTGCAGATCTCGAAGTAGTGCATAATGGTTTGTCCTTAGGAATCTGAGTTACAAGATAAGCATTTACAATAATACGCTGTCACACTATTGCAGGCGTAATTGGTGCTAAAATTGTGGTAGAATTTTCGTTTCCCAGTCTCTAAGCATCGGTTATACGGCGTATTGCCTATTGTTCGCCTATGCTCTGTGTTGGTTATATTTAATTCAGGCCGTCTAAGTGTTTTGTCTGGAATATCGATGTGTTCTATCCGAACCATGGCCAAGGCACAGAGCCTGTGATGGCTGAATTTTTGTTCAGTTTCAATTCGCAAGTCAATTGAACATTTGTCATCTTACGCAAATTGTTTTTCAAGCGTAAATAGCTGAGTGCGATGCAGGTCATAGTAGTCGAAGTCACTGACAGTTTATTGGCAATCCTGGATCAAAAGATTACAATTGATTGTGCTATATATTAGATATTTAACTCATATTTTAGTAATAAATCTGTGCTCCGAATATGCGCTTACGAAGGCTGCCGACTTTTTCGTGATCGTCTTGTCGATCAAAATGATCGAGACATATTCGACAATTTGCTACAATCGGCGTTTGCGACCAATTTTTCTTCCGGACTTCCAAAGAACCTAAATGGTAACCGAAAAGAACCAATTTTTAAGCGATAAAATTACTGTACCAGCAGAATATATAGCTCATAGCTCATTGGCATTGTACATAATCACAAACATTTCATTATCCAAAATACCATAAATTATGCCAGATCTACTGAACATAAAATCAAGCTACAAATTATATTGTTTCATTTTTTCTTAATTTCCTTACGACTTGTTAAAGATAATATTTGTAAAAAAATAATTTAGTAAGTTCGGTATTTGAGGAAACTAAACTCTCGTCGTTTCAAAAAATAAAACTATTGGAGTTATACAAACAAAACAACAAGAACTGTGTATAACTAGACATCTACAAAGCTACCTGACTTAAAGAACAAACATCCAAAATTAGCAAAGCGGTATAGATATCACCCTAAAATGCAACTTGCGGTGATTTTTACTCAAATTACCTTCCTAATAGGTCATTCTATTAATATTGTAGAAATACAGTTATGCACGAGCAAACTTAACATGCGCATATAGACTATCCTATTTTGAAAAAGCCGATAGCGAAGCGCAAACCGTTGTTACGAAGCAAATGCGGAAATTTCATCGGTTTTTCGCTAACAGAAAATTGGCAAAATAAAAAACAAGTGTTACAAACAAAATTACGCCTTGCGTTCGAACGGATTTTGACGATTTTGAATTTGCAGTGAAAACTGTTATCGAACACATATCAGCTTCTGATTCGTATTCCGGTAGATTTTCGTTCGCAAAAAAATCGGTAATTTTCCTTGAATTTTCGGGAAAACAAATTTGCCGGATTACTATCACAGAGCTCTGTGTTCGCGAACAGTTTTGCGCGCGATTATAGTTTACCATAAAACGTTCAGTAACAGATTTTTAACCTGAATAGCAAAATACGATTATTGATGGGCGTGGGTTAACTTTACTGTCGCATTATTCCAAACATGGCATGGCAAGACTGAAGTACTAGTGTATTTTCCCCGTCGCATAAACTGCAAATGTATTATATATATTGGAAAATTTTAACGTTTATAGGTGTAATGAAAGGTTAATCGTAGATGATATTACGACAATGTATTTCATAACCAACTTTTGATTTCGGTTATTAAGATGTCGTTTGCTAAAACGCAAAAGAATAAAATATAACAATAATACGTTGCAAATGCAAAAAATCCCGAAAACTATTTTATCTGTATTTTAGTATCCGATGTTAGTGTGTATTCATATTATATTGGTATAGTTTTTGATACTATTGATACATTTTTGTAATGCAACGCCTAACTATTTGCTGGCCCGCGAGAATGCGATTTAAAGCTTAGTCCGGCAGAACTGACTAACCCAGGCCAGGCTAGGTTATTGTCTGCTGCGCTTCTGTATCATGGCCGTCAATGATTTGTATGGACAGTTGAGTTGCTAACTTATTTATATATCGGAGCGACGTAGACCCATAAGCTCGTATATACTATGTTTATTCTTACACGCAAGGTACAAAACTCTCAAAACACAAAGCACAGAATCTTAAAACGAATGGTACCGAACTCTCCGAACGCAAGGTACAGAGCTCTCATAACGCAAGATAGAGAACCCTCAGAACATAAGGTACAGACATCTCAGAACACAATGTACAGAAAACTCTCCGAATGCAAGGTATAGAACCTTGCATTCGGAGAGTTCTCTGTCGGTATGCTATTTGTTAATAAACTTGTTTGTTTAGTGTTGTTGTTGTTTTTACTGGTTTAGAATGTGAACAAATTCATTGTATTGAGCACTCATTGAATTGGTCATTAGGTCATTGAAAAGTTTTGACATGAACTGGATTTACACATTAATCATTTTTGAAAATATTTCAGAACTGTTTTACGTTACTCATGGCGCTCTTGCCGGATGTGCTCCAGGTGCGCCAATGCCAGCGTTTGGCAAAAAACTGGGGCAGTTATCCGAAAGCGACTGGCGGGCAGTTTTGGACAAAAATATGAATCGATTCAGTAAGAAACGGTTTTAAATTTTGCGGAATCTGTTTGCATTTTGCAATGTTCTTTACTCTTCATTCTTGATGTTTTGAAAAACCTTCGTAGTTTCGTAGTTTTTATGTGGCTGTGAGTTCGTATAATTATCGTTACTCTGTGCTATCGAAATATTAACTATTTACTCATTAGTAGCTCTATCATTCACCGATCTGGAAGTCAAGCACAATATACTCGTTTGAAATCCATACAGTCTGATTAACGAATCGTTTTTCTATTTTTCCTATGTCAAACATTGGCCATGTCACCTTTATGAGTCGGATGTTAGAAAGACGTTATAACGTTAGAAAAAAGAACAGCTTAGAGCGGGGGTCCGGGGGCGGGAGCCCCCCGACTTAAGCTTAGGCTTAGTACATGGTTCATTTAGAAACCCCAGCTTAGGCTAAAGCTAAGGCTTAGACTTTGTATATCGAGAATGGCATATCATGCATTTCACTTCCGCCCCTAACGGTTACATTGGCCCAAACATTTATACTGTATCTTTTATATAAAATCGTACCTTTTGCTCGAATTTGAAGTAAAAGTGCGGCGGACGGACATGATAAACGTTTGGGGGCAGTCGGAAAGAAAAGACAATAGAACGGGACGACAATGTCGGAGGGTATGGGGGCAGGCCGAAAGTGGGAAACTTTCCTCGCCTATAAAAGTGGGGGACAAATTATGAGAATGTATACCGCGTCATCCGACAATGTATAACGTAGTTTGTCACGTGTGTACAACTCTCCTTCAAGGGTTCAGCATTAACTCTTAATGACATGAGGACAAATTTCACCTTTTGTGCTCTAGTATTTAACCCACAAACAGTTTAACAAACTTTAAATTCGATTACTATTACCTTACACCCGCAATTTAAATTAAAAATTTTCTCTATATTTTAATATTCTAGCGCACGATGTACGAAACATGGATCTTTTGCTGTTCGCGGACGTTTTATCTTATGCTGCACGAGTGGACCGAGTTTTAAGTCGACCTGCGGGTTCACTACTAATGGCTGGCAGTCCGGGCTGCGGAAGGCGGTCCGCGGTATCTTTAGCCGCTCATATGCATGGGATGACCGTGATGAGTCCTCGGGTTACACATGGCTATGGTTTGAAACAATTTCAAAATGAACTTAAACAGGTGAGTATTTTATTGTGAAGTTTTTAAATCGGTTCAAACACTGTACTTGAATCTAAGTGTAGTGAGTGGAATGTGTAGTGAGTGAATCTGAAGGTAGCGAAAAATTCTCGCTGTCCAGAGAGGTAAATTTAAGGTTAGCATTTAAATTTAACGGTTTGCAAACATTGTACTTGAATCTGAGTGTAGTGAGTGGAATGTGTAGTGAGTGAATCTGAAAGTAGCGAAAAATTCTCGCTGTCCAGAGAGGTAAATTTAAGGTTAGCATTTAAATTTAACGGTTTGCAAACAATGTACTTGAATCTGAGTGTAGTGAGTGGAATGTGTAGTGAGTGAATCTGAAAGTAGCGAAAAATTCTCGCTGTCCAGAGATGTAAATTTAAGGTTAGCATTTAAATTTAACGGTTTGCAACCATTGTACTTGAATCTGAGTGTAGTGAGTGGAATGTGTAGTGAGTGAATCTGAAAGTAGCGAAAAATTCTCGCTGTCCAGAGAGGTAAATTTAAGGTTAGCATTTAAATTTAACGGTTTGCAAACAATGTACTTGAATCTGAGTGTAGTGAGTGGAATGTGTAGTGAGTGAATCTGAAAGTAGCGAAAAATTCTCGCTGTCCAGAAAGGTAAATTTAAGGTTAGCATTTAAATTTAACGGTTTGCAAACAATGTACTTGAATCTGAGTGTAGTGAGTGGAATGTGTAGTGAGTGAATCTGAAAGTAGCGAAAAATTCTCGCTGTCCAGAGAGGTAAATTTAAGGTTAGCATTTAAATTTAACGGTTTGCAAACATTGTAGTTCAATCTGAGTGTAGTGAGTGGAATGTGTAGTGAGTGAATCTGAAAGTAGCGAAAAATTCTCGCTGTCCAGAGAGGTAAATTTAAGGTTAGCATTTCAATTTAACGGTTTGCAAACAATGTACTTGAATCTGAGTGTAGTGAGTGGAATGTGTAGTGAGTGAATCTGAAAGTAGCGAAAAATTCTCGCTGTCCAGAGAGGTAAATTTAAGGTTAGCATTTCAATTTAACGGTTTGCAAACATTGTAGTTCAATCTGAGTGTAGTGAGTGGAATGTGTAGTGAGTGAATCTGAAAGTAGCGAAAAATTCTCGCTGTCCAGAGAGGTAAATTTAAGGTTAGCATTTCAATTTAACGGTTTGCAAACAATGTACTTGAATCTGAGTGTAGTGAGTGGAATGTGTAGTGAGTGAATCTGAAAGTAGCGAAAAATTCTCGCTGTCCAGAGAGGTAAATTTAAGGTTAGCATTTCAATTTAACGGTTTGCAAACAATGTACTTGAATCTGAGTGTAGTGAGTGGAATGTGTAGTGAGTGAATCTGAAAGTAGCGAAAAATTCTCGCTGTCCAGAGAGGTAAATTTAAGGTTAGCATTTCAATTTAACGGTTTGTAGTAAAAATTTGTCTTTAGAATTAGATAAACTTAGTCCATGTGATGTTGTTGTAATGTAACGTTGCAACGTTGCCCATGTTTTGTTTTCGGTGTTTATATCCATTCCTCCTGCCACCTATCTGTTCAGACAAGTTTTGGCGATTTTGCTTTTCGAGCTGCTTTGAAAATATGCCATACATTCATAGTTCAAATCGTACCGCTACGAAACAGCTGAGAATTTGATAGACCATCCATTATTCAACGAACTACATAAATATCAATATCACAATTGTATAGCTTTCTTGTTAAAGGAATAACTTTGGTTAGACTATTAATAAGCTTGTCCAAAATATTTTTGTATTTTTTACAAAGCAACGGCGTATATACACACGAAACACGTAAAAAGTGTTTGTCTTAAATGTGCAAATTCATTCCGATCATAGTGACGTGTTATAGTAGCATTAAACGCACGTATTCGAAATTTTTGCAGTGATAATTGAGGACGTGGGTAAAATGTATAATTTCGGTTTTCATTGAATGTGTAGGCAATCCAACTAGCAGCTATTGATGGCGAACAAGTTGTTTTAATCGTTGAAGACCATCAACTAATCTATCCACAATTCCTGGAGCTAATTAACTCGTTGCTTGCAGCAGGAGAAGCGCCCGGTAAGCTGGTTGTATTTTACTAAGGAAACTAGCTGTATCTTGGAGTCGTTTCTAACTCTGATGATAGCTGTAGCTACCGGTTTGACTTGGGGGTGTATGATTATATTTATATCAATGCTATAGAAGGTCGGAATCAAAATTTGTTTCTTATAAATGTACTTTCAGTGCCATTCTAATGTCCTGGGCTATCAATATTGTTAGCTTCCTAAACGTGGATAGTCTATCATGTAATTGAGAATTGTCAGGTAAGCAGACAGAAATTGCTAGGGAAACTAGCTCCATATTGAAGTTGTTTCTAGCACTGATTACAGATCTGTCGACCGATTCGACTGGGGGGTGCAAGATTAAATTATATCAATGCTATAGAAATGCGAAAGCAAAATATTTGTCTTACAAATGTGCTTTCGATGTCATTCTAATGACATGAACTATCAATATCGTTAGCATCAATATTAAACGTGGACATTCTAGCAAATGTTCTTGTAATTGAATAGTTAGCGATCGTGTTTGTAGAGATTTACATGAGACACAGGAACTGCTGAAACAGAATTTCCGAAGTTACGGTCTCAATGGAGTTTAATCCTTGCTCGTTGGTTCAGACATGCTTTATAGTTAAGGTTATTGTAAATAACACATTATTAACACCTGCGAAATGATATGCTAAATTGATTGCGTCTTACAGCGCTTGATGCCACAAAGCCTAAGCGTTGTTACTTACTCGCATTGCCTTGTGTAACCTCCTATCAAGCGACTAAGATTATATTGTTTATGTAAACAAAATTTTTTTACAATTTCCGCAAATCATATAACAAAGTAGTTAATGTGGCTAATATAATCTCGGTAAACCATTATTTCAGGCAAGATTAAAAAATCCGAAATCAAAATCTTTGCGCAAACGTCATACTGCTAATATGCTCTAGTCAATGTATTATAAGTGCATTTTAGGTCTATATACTGCAGAAGAATTGGATCCGCTACTATCACCACTTCGAGATCAGGCAGCGCATGATGCTCATCGCGGCACAATGTATTCGTATTTTGCAAAGAGTACGTACGCTGTGCATGGTATATCTCATAGCAAAGATCTAACTTTAATGTCTTTTTAACTCTAAATAATTTTGCACAACTTACAGCTAATATTGAAGGCACGTGTTCAAAAACATTAATAACGCCACCTAAAAAAATGAAGCCAAATTAGTAAAATTATTTAAAGCGTAGTTTTTGAAACATTATCATCGTAGCTACAAAACATAAAATTAAACTTATGAATGTTTTGGAATGCGTGGGTGTACGACCTATCATGCTTGATAAATCTCCGTCTAGCATCCCTTTAAAAATTTTTAACTCTAAATAATTTTGCACAACTTACAGCTAATATTGAAGGCACGTGTTCAAAAACATTAATAACGCTACCTAAAAAAATGAAGCCAAATCTGTAAAATTATTTAAAGCGTAGTTTTTGAAACATTATCATCGTAGCTACAAAACATAAAATTAAACTTATGAATGTTTTGGAATGCGTGGGTGTACGACCTATCATGCTTGATAAATCTCCGTCTAGCATCCCTTTAAAAATTGAATGTTTGGCCAAGAAGTGATTATATTTTACACATGAGATAGTCGTTAGTACCTGATCCATAAACATCTCCTGCAGTTAATGACTTTTGACGATTTGATTGCTATTATATGGTGTAACAGAGGGCTGACGACGTTCAAACATCCTTGAATATCTTCCGCTGCAGTACTTCTGAGTCAGCCAGGAGGACAAAACCTTGGAAAAATATAAACATATCCAGCAGTGTTCAGAAGTGTGGGAGTAGAATCAAAACCGAAGCGGACGTGATAAGAAAATTGCAGAACCTGCCTTAGACGACCCTCCTTTAGTAGACAAGTCGTGGGAGGTAGGCCGGCGTGTGGTGGAGCTGCCCGTGTTGGTGCAGCCCTGAAGATGCTGCGTAACCTATCTTCGTGAACACCATGATGTTGATAGCTTTTCAGACAACATTCAGAGATAAGGGAAGGGCCTTGTGAGAAGATTTTCCGTTATGGCTATTAAATCATATCGTATGTATGTAGAAAAAAGATCTAAGTTAACATACTGCAAACAACCCGACTTCCATGGAACAAGTCCAAGAAATATTGAAGTATGGAATTGTTAGCAGCTCAGGAAAGCTGAATTTTGCCAATACCGATCCACGCGTCAGGCATAGGAAGAAATGGCTGTAGCATTACCTACACCGGTTGTCTGCGATTCAAGCTTGTTTAAGAAAAAGGACTTTCATTAAACTTGCTGTAGCTGAGAGCACGTGTGTTGGGAGAAGAAGTTTTTGCACTGTCATGCAACACCCGCACAAATTGTGAAGCAATATCCGCAGAATCTTTGACCATAACCCACTAGGTCGCATATGCACTACGAAAAAATGATCCTAACAGATCTATCCTTGAAATCATAACAGATGAATCAAATGGATACTATTATATAAGTGATTACTTTTCCAACATATCCAAATCAGCTACCTCTATTTTCTAGTAAATTATTTTTTTGCGTCTTCCAATATGTACTGTATATATTTTACCGAAATCTAAATCATTTCAGGAACTGAGCGCAATCTACACATTGTATTGATCTTGAATACTAAATCGACGGATTTCTTTATGCGTTGCGAAAGCAATCCAGCAATCTATAAACATTGTTCTGTGCAATGGATGGAGAGTTGGAACCCTGAAGCTATGGCAGTCGTAAGTTGATATAAATTATTTCTTTAATTCTCAAATTATTTTGAGTGAATAACATCGCACGTGCAAACAAACACTACACGACAAAAAGAGTCGCTCCGCTGTATGGGCTGACGCAAATGTACATCAATAGAAACGCAACGGCTATGGAATCTACGGCGCTGTAAAATATTTAATTATGTTTGTGATAAATTGGTATATTCCTGTATGCACTGATTTTGTTGTACCAGATAGCCCTAGGTCAATAGGTGAAACAATATCATCAGTAATAAACAATGATTTGTGAGCTAACAGTTACACTTTGTGCTTGTGAGATGTACACACCTATGAACATGGTGTACCTCATTCTATGAATTTTAAGAAACAGGTGTCATTTTCTAGAGGACTTAACAAAGGATAAGAACAGATATACAAAGAAATAACAGACTCTCAATAACTAAAGTTATAACCTTGATAAAATTGTGGCAGTTAACTTTCATGGTTAGGTGTGTAAACTCTATCACGAATAACTTATATCTGGCAGGTTATTTGGCTACAAACTATAATGATCGCGTTAGTAACATAGTTTATTAATTTTTGTATTGAAGATTCCTCAGCTCTTCATTACCCGGGCCATGGATCTTGCTTCCGAATCAACAGCGCAATCTAAAACAGGCGGATCTAATCAGGAACGACCACTCACTGGAGGTGAAAACCTGATGCGCCATTTCAATTCAATATTCAATCGTATCCAAGAACCATCGATGAGAGCTCCGCGAAAATTTATGGCGTTCATGAGATGCTATGCTGAAGTTTATCGGAGAAAGAAAAGCAAAATTTTAGAAAAACAAAATCACTTACAAGTTAGTACCGTTTATTTCAAATGTATTGTGACACAGCTAATATAGCTTGAACCAGGCATTACTTGTCTTAACGCGCAGTTATATATTAGAAGTCAGCAGTTGCAACCCAGTCAGCCACACACGGTTGTACGCGCAGTTATTTGTTTGTACTCGTTGAAACTCGTACTATCGCACTTGTCTGAACTCGTCACAGCAGTACGTACAAATCATTGAGAGCAGATTACGTTTTCCTACAGCTATTACAGTAGAAACAAACGTGTATCGTATAAAATTTCGTTGAAAAACGGCATCATCGCACGAAGTTGAACTACATGAACAAAACTGAAAATCAAAATTGTTAAGTGTTTCTTCAGCGACGCGGCGTTCGTTTTCTTCCCAAATTTTATATCCTAAAGCTGACAGATTTGGTAAAATGCAATGTATCATCCTTATTTTGTCTCACTAATTTTTTGATACTACTAGATACTAATTTTTTGATACTAACTTTTCTTATCGTCAATCTAAAAATATGACCTATGTTTCACCGTTTTGCATTAATGACTTTTAGAATGTACTTTAGCCGTCTCTTCCAATAACGTGATTAATATTATTTTCAACTTACCAAATGCACTTGGTCAAGTGTTATAAACAAAAACCTTTAAAATAATTTTATAATACATAACATTAATAATTTGTTATTATATATAATGCCAATTTTAGGCTGGCGTATCGAAGCTAAGCGAAGCTCGGGAACTTGTTGCAAAGTTGAAAGAAAAAGCCGCTAAGCAAAGCAAATTGCTCGCCGAGAAGCAGTCAGAAGCTGATGAAGCATTGAAAGCTATTACTGGGAGCATGACCGTAAGTTAAAAAAAGTATTTATGTCCTTATTCCCGTATGCTACCTGCACAATTGCAAAACATATTGCAGAAAGTCTTAAAAATTGAAGTAGTACATATTCGCGGTACCGATATTGCTACATAAAATAAAGTTAAAAGAAAAAGCCGCTAAGCAAAACAAATTGCTCGCCGAGAAACAGTCCGAAGTTGATGAAGCATTGAAAGCTATTACTGGAAGCATGACGGTATCTTAAAAGTACACTTTGTGTTATTATTCCTGTATGCTACCTACTCAATTGTAAAACATATTGCAGATAGTCTTAAAAATTCTGATAGTACATATTCGCGATACCGATATTGCTATATAAAATAGTCCGAATTTGTTTTCAGACAATTAGATTCATTCTAATCAATTTGTCTAAGAATATTTCGTCCCCGAACAATTTGTCTCTGGCTAGATTGATAACCAATGTTTAACAATTTAACCGAAAAAATTTTCAACCTCATAGTACTACTACATATCCAATACGTTTTTAATTTCCCAAAATGTTTTAAAATTGCAATTATAGGTATAAGTTTGCTCTGCTTATCAATTTTATCTAATATAACTATAATATGTATTTGTATCGGTGCAATCTACATTATATAAAATATCTATTGCTTCGCTCCTGTGGAAAATCGATCACATCGAATAAGCCAAGTGTTCTATCCATTACTAATGGTACTACAAGTAATAGTTGTAGCATAGGCAGCAGTGCGTTCAAAGATTTGTAAGCACGGTGTGTGACGAGTTCGGACCAGTGCGATAGCATGAGTTTGAAAAAGTTACCGTGCGTACCAATCTTTGAATGCAACGCTGCCTATGCTACAACTGACTTATTATATAGCTAACCGTGCATTCAAACATTTGTATGCACGGCTTTCACTATATAGACTATATTACATTTATTATTTGTAACAAGTTGTAAGGCGAATTGTCCTCACGGTATATAAGAGTGGAACATGTTTCAAACAGCAGTTTCTGATTAGGTTTTACTCTTATTTTCGAGAATACTATGAAGAATAACTTTTATGAAAACAAATTTGACTAGCTATTTCATATACACCATAAAGTGTTTTGTAAAGTGCAAGCAAAATACGTTCAATCGAAGTGGAAATAAATGTTAATACTTGTTTTATTGTTGACATGTTAGTTTAGATAGAGCATCAAATTTTAGCATAAAATTGTTTCGGCGCAGAGAAAATGGCAAACCAACAGCTATATTATAAGAAATTGATATATTTTAGGCGGCTACTGATCAAAAAGATGAAATGGAAGTCTTGAAAGCTGATGTCGAGAAGGAAAATCGAAGAATTGAAAAACAAAAGAAAGCTATCGAATTGCAATTAGCAGAAGTAATTGACACGAAGCGAGCAAAACCGAGTGTAGTTTCCTCCCATAGCTTTGGCAGCGGCAAAAATCGTAAAAGATTCTTTTTTGTTCGTCTGTGGGGATCATAAGTCATCTCTGGGTGGATAAGCGTTCATAATTTTTTTAGTCCCTCACAAATTCAGTTTTTTATGCATTTTCATTAGACGCTAATCCCGCCGACCATGTCTTTCGGGTCAAAATGGGTCCCAAAGTAATTGAGTCGAAGCGAGCAAAACCGAGCGCAGTTTCCTCCCATAGCTTTGGCAGCGGCAAAAATCGTGAAAAATTCTTTCTTTTGTTCGTTTGTGGAGATCATAAGTCATCACCGGGTGGATAAGCGTTCATAATTTTTTAGCCCTCCCAAATTCAGTCTTTTTATGCATTTTCATTAGACGCTAATCCCGCCGATCGCGTCTTCCGGATCAAAATGGGTCCCAAAAGGGATAAGGGTCACATGTATTCAAATTTGGGTATCCCGGTACCTATCATTATCGACCTACATTATAGAGAGAAAGAAAGACTTCGCAGCGAAAAAAGGAAACTACAGAAATCAGCTCATCAAGAACTAAAAATTTGTTGTACAGTATTCTTTTGTGGGGCGACTCGGGTCCAAATAGGGTATGTCGTCCCATTTTATCACGGCACCATTTTTTGCTTTGTGACATGTTATTGCGGAGTACGAAGGATACGCCCTCTTTATATAGGTTTTCGAGCAGGCTTAATACAACGGTATTGCTGTCGGAAACCAATGAATACTGTCGTTTCAGGGGTCTACACGCGGTCTTCTAGAATCTGCCTATCTATTCTCACTGAACACATTTTTCGCTAGCATGTTTTATTGCGGGGTGCGGGCATTAAAACATTTTTATAGTGGTTTTCAACCACGCTGTATACGATGGTATTGCCGTCGAGAGCTGTTTTTGATGCATCGTATAGGCACACGGGGATACAGAGAGATACAAACCTCTTCTCACATAACACCTTTTTTTGCTTTTGTGGCATGACTCCTTCTTTGCATGTTTTCGCATGGGCGAGTGTCATGCATTCTTATTTATGTTTTAAAGCGCGCTCAATACGATTGTTACTTCGAGCTTGGAATATTTCTTAGCGGGTATGCTCACTCGCTGGCGAGATACTTGTAAATATTGCAGGATTCACGATATAACGTTTCCGCGACTTTAGGATTTTGTATTCGTAGCTATAACAGGTCCAGTAAATTAACCATAGTTGCAAACAGTAAACAGTTATATACAAAATAAGTCATGAATACAAAAGTGTTTCGCATAAAATTTACAAAAATGTTTATTAAAAGAAATTTGTATGATACTGTCATAGTACAAAGACACAACATATACAAGCAACCGATGACAAAAAGTTATGACCCGTCTCTGTAACTAAAAAATCAGAAGGGTTATCCCACTAATCGACGTTCAAGTATGTTAGAGGTTTCTGACATACCATAGAAAGCTGTTTAACTCATTTGTTTAAAGAATATATCAGACGTCAGAACGTTGTAAATAGTTTAATATATATATATCGGTTCCACAAATAGTATTTAGTGATAATGAGTATTTTAAATAAACAAGTATGTTTGAGCATTGAATATTTTCAATTTTAGGTGGAGCCCAAGATTGCCGAAGCGAGAAAGGCAGTTGGCGCTATAGAATCAAAGACACTCAGTGACATCAGAGCACTGCGAATGCCGCCGGAAACAATTCGCGATATTTTAGAAGGCGTTCTGTTGCTGATGGGTTTTTACGACAGCACTTGGGGCAACATGAGAAAGTATGTTTAATTCTCAAAATTCTGTCATTATGCAACATTGGTCAGCATATATATACAACATTCAATAGTTTGTTTGGATTAAAGTCTAGCTGCTTATTTTCACCGTTTCTGTTGCCTATTACTCCTACGTTCATATAATTTAAGTGTGTTATAACGTAATTTTTCCGGATTTTAACTGATTGCAAACACAAAATTTCTAGTATTTTAGCGGTTTCTAAACACATTTATTTTGTCTAAAGTAATATGGTAATTTTTATTTATACGATTCTGTGAAATTTGTGTTCCTTCGTGTCGTATTCAGTGTATTTTGTTTCGCGCAGGAAACGTAGTTAACATTGCAGAACAGTATATAGGTATCCAGTAAAAGCTTTCGTAGAGAGTTTGAGTTTCGGTTTTCTAAATGAAAATATGATCACAAATGTGTGCTATTTTTCACCAAATTCAAAATTGCAGACCTCCGCTTAGAAAATAAAATTAGCTTCGCGCTAAAAGTTGTACCTGCGGAATTCTTGCATTGGTTAGTATGCAAACCTTTGAAGAAAAGGCGGAAAAACGCAAGGCCAAGCGTAAATCGAAACTGGACAGTCGGCAGTTACACAATCGTGTAACCAACCGTCCAGCCGTTAGTACCATGGTTTGGATGCGATGCCTTACCGTTAGTAGATTTGTGATTTTCACGATCAATACGACAAAATTTAATGCGTCGAATGGCGAGTGTCATTTGTTCATGTTATAGCAAGTCAATTCGGTCACCGATTTTGAAAGGCAACTCGACGATTGGTATAAAACTACCATTTAGACCTAGCACATATTACTGTATATATTATATGCTTGAATTTATCAAGTACCAACGGATTTATCAAATGGTATTATTTACAGATCTGACAATTGGCCTGACGTGTGACTCAAACTTTGAGAAAAGTCAAAACAATGTCATAGTATGACTCCCGTGAAAATCATATTGTTTAAGTACAAGTCGCCTTAAAACTCACTGCTTCTTAATGCCTGGGCCACTCACTGGTATGTTAATGGCCCCTTCCAAACTACAGTGTTAGTCGCCCCCAAACTGTCTTGAGTGGCTTACCAAAGCTATGGTACGAATAGCCTTCTCCAGGTTATATGATTGCGGCGGCCATGGTCTATAGCGTTTATTTTCTGGAAAAAAATTTCGGAAATAAGTTCGAACACTAGTGAGTGTGCTTAAAGTACTTGAAAAAATCAAAATATGTGAGGGCGGTACGCCTCTTCCTGTCTAATGCGGCGTTCACGTTATAATGTTCCCGCTGTTTGGAACTTTTGTCCCCCTGTAGTCGCGACCCAACCGTACAGACAGTCAGAGTGACATCCATACTATAAATTCCGAGGGTGTACCACACACCCATAGCTACTATATTTTTTCTTGTCAGTGTCGTACACACCGTTAGCTACCAATTTGGCGCGAATTAATTATAGCGGACACCGTCTGTAGCTAATGCGGATTATTAGTCAACTGTCCTGTGTAGTTGTTTCTAAATTTACAATATTTGTATCTAGCCCGTATGAACATTGGTCAAATAATTCCGAGCACTGTCAATAAAACTGCCAGACGACATGGTGTGCCTGACACTGTCGAGAAGTTGTTATACGCGTAACTAGCTACCTTTGAAAAAATTTATTAAAAACATGGGGTGTCTAAGACACCCTGTTGTCAATAGTGTGCCTGGCACTGTGTGGTGTACATAGGTTCTAAACGTTGGGGACCTTATAACGTGAACGCCGCATTAGGGTATGACTGCTACAAATTTATAGATATTGAACTCGTACTGGTTGTATTCGTAGTGATTTTACGCGCTAACGCCAGAAAAAAATTGCATTTTTGTGAGAAGTTCCTTGAATAACGATTGCGCTCCCCTTCACCCAATTGATGCTACGGGTTCTTAACCTCAAATCTACTGCTTTTAATTACAGTGGAAAGATCACGGAATAACTTAACTAAATTAGTGTATATATTTTTGTTTAATATTTTTACATTTTATAGTTTCCTCGGCAAATCTGGAGTTAAAGATGAAATTATTAATTTCGATGCTCGAAATGTTACACCTGAATCAAGGCAAAAAGTAGAGGACTTACTGAAGAAGAAAGGAAAGTCATTTGATCCTGCCGTAAGTTAATATTTCACCATCTGATGGACGTAGCTTATCGTTTGCACTATCGATGAAATATTCTTATCAACCTGTAGATTTTTTAAGATTTATTGTTCATTTTCTGTATTCGGCGTCTATATTGCATATAAAACATCAATGTTGATATGTATATGAACATTTTTGAATCACATAAATTTTTTATTATTTAGACAATTTGCTCCACTATAAGAACAATTTAGTCGATAACCTGAAGCATTACGCTTACAAATACATCCTTTATCAGGCTTAGAAAAAGTATATCACGTGAACAAGTTAACCAAAACAAAATCCATGTTTTCATTCTTTAGGAAATCTCTGATCGCGCTTTAAGACACCTTTCGACCTTATATTTAATAAATGTATATATATTTCAGACATTGTATTTCGATGGAAATATTTAAGTCGCCAGAGTTGAATTTAAATACTTACAATTAGGCGGAATGCGAGCTTCGGCTCTCAATTTTAGAATTAAGGCGTGAGCCACGGGTTCACGACGATCCGCTCTGAAGACAGTGTCAGGCGGGGAGTTTGACTGGGGCGACACATCCGTCAAATGGTAATGCAGGTGTCCTAAGGCAAGCTCAGCGAGGACAGAAACCTCGCGTAGAGCAAAAGGGCAAATGCTCGCTTAATTTTGATTTTCAGTACGAATAGAAACCACGAAAGCGTGGCCTATCGATCCTTTTGACTTTGAGGGTTTCAAGCAAGAGGTGTCAGAAAAGTTACTTCAGGGATAACTGGCTTGTGGCAGCCAAGCGTCCATAGCGACGTTGCTTTTTGATCCTTCGATGTCGGCTCTTCCTATCACTGTGAAGCAGAATTCACCAAGTGTTGGATTGTTCACCCACCAGTAAAGGAACGTGAGCTGGGTTTAGACCGTCGTGAGACAGGTTAGACCGTCGTGAGCACCTTTCGACCTTATATTTAATAAATGTATATTTCAGACATTGTATTTCGCTGGAAATATTTGAGTCGCCAGAGTTAAATTTAAATACTTAAAATTAGACCTACCTAACAAAGTTAGTAATTCTGCTCAGTCCTGTCCTCTTATAAATCAGAGTAGCTCAGTATAGCTACATCCGTTGATTATTTTGATCTCTGATATTGCTGTATCGCTGATATTAATATCATATGTAATCATTAGCGGATTCAGAGGGAATAGGGCTCAAGTCGTCGGACCTGAGTTGAACCTTCAAAATTTTGAAAAATAAATGTAAAATATAAAAAGTGTTAATAGAGAATTAGTAGAACAAAGATAGGTCGAGATCCGACCTGCCCCGTCAGAAATTTTAGGATTCACTAGTTTTTATAACGTAGACAGTAGACTATTCGAATAATTTTAACAAATTCGATTAAAATTGCTGCTGTGACTCTGAACGTACGCTTACACATATCCAATTTCTATTAATATATATTGCAGGCTTAACCATTTAACTGTTGCGCTTGTTCTACAGCAACCAAATACATTAACAAACATTATACAAACAGAATCCGCAACTTGCGATTTCACGCGTATTATTGTTTGCTCGCATTGCAAAAAGCATTAAGAATCTGAGCAATAGCTCCGAATTAGGTCAATGACTTCTGAACGGGACTTTTACTCCAGCGTACGTACTCGTCACTTCCTGGCGACCTATAATTGTTAGTCGGTACTCGAAATACAACTCAGCTTGCCAAAGATTAATATTAACCGAGAGTAATATTTGATGTAGCATACGTAATTGTTTTCAGGTCGCAAAACGAGCTTCTTCAATGGCTGCTCCTCTTGCGGCTTGGGTTCTCGCGAACTTGGACTATGCCAGTATTCTTGAAAAGATTGCTCCGTTGGAAAATGAAAAGAATAAACTACAGAAGTAAGCATCCAACATCAATAAGATTATAACTACGTCTTTCAAGTGCGGCGATCATGTTTTTAGATAAGCCACTGTGCAGTTAGTGTTTGTCTGTGGGAAATGATAACACTGCTTATTGCACAATCGTGTAACGTTATTTATCGATATATTACGGGTGTAATATTTGCCGTTACAGTGCTTGTATCAAAAACCGCTATGCATTGTGTACCGGTGCTGCACAAAAATTGTTTAGACCTCAAAGTTTGTACATAAATTTTTTGTACATAGATTTTTTGTCTTGTGAAAAAAGTTTCAGTAACTCTGTTAAAGAAGTTTCGACGCTTATTCATGCTAATGCCAATTAAGTACACTGCTTGTGTAACCCTTTAAAGCATGTGGTTGTTCTGTGGCAACTTTCTACAATAATCGTTAATGCGTTCACTCAATATCTTACAAAATTTCAGGAAATTTATGCGTTTTTAAAGCATCAATACTATTATTTTGTTTGAATTTATTAAACATATTGTTTTGTTTCTACCATTAATAACTTTTAATGTCCATATGTTTGATAGCAAAATGATTTTGAAGAAAATGATTTTACGTAATTTCAGAAATCTTCATAAAGCTGAAAGGCAGATGGACAAGCTAAGCAAAGGTTTGAAAACAGTAGATGACAAGGTAAGCGGTAACTGTGGTGGCTTGTTATAATAGTAGTTTGTCCATCGCTTGTAAAATTTTATCTTCAATTTTTTATTTGCTATACTAAGTAACATCTAGATACTAAATTAAACTCTATTAATCACAAACTTTCGGTTTTAACGCAACAGCTGCAATTTTAATGAAGCCATAAAAGCATTCATGTATTGAAGAAAACCAAAATTTTATCCCCACAAAATAAAATTTCCAGATGAATATGATTAATAAAATAGTTTTTACCTTTACCTTTACCTAAGGCCAGTGTGGAGGAGTTTATAATTTCGTAGCAATAATAATGCAATCTTGAGTTGCTCTGCTAATCAAAACCACTTATGTTACAATACATTATATCGAATGACATGGACGATTTTTGCGTTATGTGTACAAATTTTGGGAGGCTGAAGAAAATTCTCACTTCTCCGCCATTTTCTTCGCATAATTTTTGTGTGGTAACCACAAAGCTGTACCGATTTTTGCGTTATGTGTACAAATTTTGGGAGGCTGAAGAAAATTCTCACTTCTCCACCATTTTCTTCGTACAATTTTTGTGTGCTAACCACAAAGCTGTATCGATTTTTGCGTTATGTGTACAAATTTTGGGAGGCTGAAGAAAATTCTCACTTCTGCACCATTTTCTTCGTACAATTTTTGTGTGGTAACCACAAAGCTGTACCGATTTTTGCGTTATGTGTACAAATTTTGGGAGGCTGAAGAAAATTCTCACTTCTCTACCATTTTCTTCGTACAATTTTTGTGTGGTAACCACAAAGCTGTACCGATTTTTGCGTTATGTGTACAAATTTTGGGAGGTTGAAGAAAATTCTCACTTCTCCACCATTTTATTCGTACATTTTTTGGGTGGTAACCACAAAGCTGTACCAATTTTTGCGTTATGTGTACAAATTTTGGAGGCTGAAGAAAATTCTCACTCTCCACCATTTTCTTCGTACAATTTTTGTGTGGTAACCACAAAGCTGTACCAATTTTTGCGTTATGTGTACAAATTTTGGAGGCTGAAGAAAATTCTCACTTCTCCACCATTTTCTTCGTACAATTTTTGTGTGGTAACCACAAAGCTGTACCGATTTTTGCGTTATGTGTACAAATTTTGGGAGGCTGAAGAAAATTCTCACTTCTCCACCATTTTCTTCGTACAATTTTTGTGTGCTAACCACAAAGCTGTACCGATTTTTGCGTTATGTGTACAAATTTTGGGAGGCTGAAGAAAATTCTCACTTCTCCAACATCTTCTTCGTACAATTTTTGTGTGGTAACCACAAAGCTGTACCGATTTTGCGTTATGTGTAGAAATTTTGGGAGGCTGAAGAAAATTCTCACTTCTCCACAATTTTCTTCGTACAATTTTTGTGTGGTAACCACAAAGCTGTACCGATTTTTGCGTTATGTGTACAAATTTTGGGATGTTGAAGAAAATTCTCACTTCTATACCATTTTCTTCGTACAATTTTTGTGTGGTTACCACAAAGCTGTACCGATTTTTGCGTTATGTGTACAAATTTTGGGAGGCTGAAGAAAATTTCCACTTCTCCACCATTTTCTTTGTACAATTTTTGTGTGGTAACCACAAAGCTGTACCAATTTTTGCGTTATGTGTACAAATTTTGGGAGGCTGAAGAAAATTCTCGCTTCTCCACCATTTTCTTCGTACAATTTTTGTGTGGTAACCACAAAGCTGTACCGATTTTTGCGTTATGTGTACAAATTTTGGGAGGCTGAACAAAATTCTCACTTCTCCACCATTTTCTTCGTACAATTTTTGTGTGCTAACCACAAAGCTGTATCGATTTTTGCGTTATGTGTACAAATTTTGGGAGGCTGAAGAAAATTCTCACGTCTGCACCATTTTCTTCGTACAATTTTTGTGTGGTAACCACAAAGCTGTACCGATTTTTGCGTTATGTGTACAAATTTTGGGAGGCTGAAGAAAATTCTCACTTCTCTACCATTTTCTTCGTACAATTTTTGTGTGGTAACCACAAAGCTGTACCGATTTTTGCGTTATGTGTACAAATTTTGGGAGGTTGAAGAAAATTCTCACTTCTCCACCATTTTATTCGTACATTTTTTGGGTGGTAACCACAAAGCTGTACCAATTTTTGCGTTATGTGTACAAATTTTGGAGGCTGAAGAAAATTCTCACTCTCCACCATTTTCTTCGTACAATTTTTGTGTGGTAACCACAAAGCTGTACCAATTTTTGCGTTATGTGTACAAATTTTGGAGGCTGAAGAAAATTCTCACTTCTCCACCATTTTCTTCGTACAATTTTTGTGTGGTAACCACAAAGCTGTACCGATTTTTGCGTTATGTGTACAAATTTTGGGAGGCTGAAGAAAATTCTCACTTCTCCACCATTTTCTTCGTACAATTTTTGTGTGCTAACCACAAAGCTGTACCGATTTTTGCGTTATGTGTACAAATTTTGGGAGGCTGAAGAAAATTCTCACTTCTCCAACATTTTCTTCGTACAATTTTTGTGTGGTAACCACAAAGCTGTACCGATTTTGCGTTATGTGTAGAAATTTTGGGAGGCTGAAGAAAATTCTCACTTCTCCACAATTTTCTTCGTACAATTTTTGTGCGGTAACCACAAAGCTGTACCGATTTTTGCGTTATGTGTACAAATTTTGGGAGGCTGAAGAAAATTCTCACTTCTATACTATTTTCTTCGTACAATTTTTGTGTGGTTACCACAAAGCTGTACCGATTTTTGCGTTATGTGTACAAATTTTGGGAGGCTGAAGAAAATTCTCACTTCTCTACCATTTTCTTCGTACAATTTTTGTGTGGTAACCACAAAGCTGTACCGATTTTTGCGTTATGTGTACAAATTTTGGGAGGTTGAAGAAAATTCTCACTTCTCCACCATTTTATTCGTACATTTTTTGGGTGGTAACCACAAAGCTGTACCAATTTTTGCGTTATGTGTACAAATTTTGGAGGCTGAAGAAAATTCTCACTCTCCACCATTTTCTTCGTACAATTTTTGTGTGGTAACCACAAAGCTGTACCAATTTTTGCGTTATGTGTACAAATTTTGGAGGCTGAAGAAAATTCTCACTTCTCCACCATTTTCTTCGTACAATTTTTGTGTGGTAACCACAAAGCTGTACCGATTTTTGCGTTATGTGTACAAATTTTGGGAGGCTGAAGAAAATTCTCACTTCTCCACCATTTTCTTCGTACAATTTTTGTGTGCTAACCACAAAGCTGTACCGATTTTTGCGTTATGTGTACAAATTTTGGGAGGCTGAAGAAAATTCTCACTTCTCCAACATCTTCTTCGTACAATTTTTGTGTGGTAACCACAAAGCTGTACCGATTTTGCGTTATGTGTAGAAATTTTGGGAGGCTGAAGAAAATTCTCACTTCTCCACAATTTTCTTCGTACAATTTTTGTGCGGTAACCACAAAGCTGTACCGATTTTTGCGTTATGTGTACAAATTTTGGGAGGCTGAAGAAATTTCTCACTTCTATACTATTTTCTTCGTACAATTTTTGTGTGGTTACCACAAAGCTGTACCGATTTTTGCGTTATGTGTACAAATTTTGGGAGGCTGAAGAAAATTTACACTTCTCCACCATTTTCTTTGTACAATTTTTGTGTGGTAACCACAAAGCTGTACCAATTTTTGCGTTATGTGTACAAATTTTGGGAGGCTGAAGAAAATTCTCGCTTCTCCACCATTTTCTTCGTACAATTTTTGTGTGGTAACCACAAAGCTGTACCGATTTTTGCGTTATGTGTACAAATTTTGGGAGGCTGAACAAAATTCTCACTTCTCCACCATTTTCTTCGTACAATTTTTGTGTGGTAACCACAAAGCTGTACCGATTTTTGCGTTATGTGTACAAATTTCGGGAGGCTGAAGAAAATTCTCACTTCTCCACCATTTTCTTCGTACAATTTTTGTGTGGTAACCACAAAGCTGTACCGATTTTTGCGTTATGTGTACAAATTTTGGGAGGCTGAAGAATATTCTCACTACTCCACCATTTTCTTCGTACAATTTTTGTGTGGTAACCACAAAGCTGTACCAATTTTTGCGTTATGTGTACAAACTTTGGAGGCTGAAGAAAATTCTCACTTCTCCACCATTTTCTTCGTACAATTTTTGTGTGGTAACCACAAAGCTGTACCGATTTTTGCGTTATGTGTACAAATTTTGGGAGGCTGAAGAAAATTCTCACTTCTCCACCATTTTCTTCGTACAATTTTTGTGTGGTAACCACAAAGCTGTACCGATTTTTGCGTTATGTGTACAAATTTTGGGAGGTTGAAGAAAATTCTCACTTCTCCACCATTTTATTCGTACATTTTTTGTGTGGTAACCACAAAGCTGTACCAATTTTTGCGTTATGTGTACAAATTTTGGAGGCTGAAGAAAATTCTCACTCTCCACCATTTTCTTCGTACAATTTTTGTGTGGTAACCACAAAGCTGTACCAATTTTTGCGTTATGTGTACAAATTTTGGAGGCTGAAGAAAATTCTCACTTCTCCACCATTTTCTTCGTACAATTTTTGTGTGGTAACCACAAAGCTGTACCGATTTTTGCGTTATGTGTACAAATTTTGGGAGGCTGAAGAAAATTCTCACTTCTCCACCATTTTCTTCGTACAATTTTTGTGTGCTAACTACAAAGCTGTACCGATTTTTGCGTTATGTGTACAAATGAAAATTCTCACTTCTCCACAATTTTCTTCGTACAATTTTTGTGTGGTAACCACAAAGCTGTACCGATTTTTGCGTTATGTGTACAAATTTTGGGAGGCTGAAGAAAATTCTCACTTCTATACCATTTTCTTCGTACAATTTTTGTGTGGTTACCACAAAGCTGTACCGATTTTTGCGTTATGTGTACAAATTTTGGGAGGCTGAAGAAAATTTCCACTTCTCCACCATTTTCTTTGTACAATTTTTGTTTGGTAACCACAAAGCTGTACCAATTTTTGCGTTATGTGTACAAATTTTGGGAGGCTGAAGAAAATTCTCACTTCTCCACCATTTTCTTCGTACAATTTTTGTGTGGTAACCACAAAGCTGTACCGATTTTTGCGTTATGTGTACAAATTTTGGGAGGCTGAAGAAAATTCTCACTTCTCCACCATTTTCTTCGTACAATTTTTGTGTGGTAACCACAAAGCTGTACCGATTTTTGCGTTATGTGTACAAATTTCGGGAGGCTGAAGAAAATTCTCACTTCTCCACCATTTTCTTCGTACAATTTTTGTGTGGTAACCACAAAGCTGTACCGATTTTTGCGTTATGTGTACAAATTTTGGGAGGCTGAAGAATATTCTCACTACTCCACCATTTTCTTCGTACAATTTTTGTGTGGTAACCACAAAGCTGTACCAATTTTTGCGTTATGTGTACAAACTTTGGAGGCTGAAGAAAATTCTCACTTCTCCACCATTTTCTTCGTACAATTTTTGTGTGGTAACCACAAAGCTGTAGTGATTTTTGTGTTATGTGTACAAATTTTGGGAGGCTGAAGAAAATTCTCACTTCTCCACCATTTTCTTCGTACAATCTTTGTGTGGTAACCACAAAGCTGTACCAATTTTTGCGTTATGTGTACAAATTTTGGAGGCTGAAGAAAATTCTCACTCTCCACCATTTTCTTCGTACAATTTTTGTGTGGTAACCACAAAGCTGTACCAATTTTTGCGTTATGTGTACAAATTTTGGAGGCTGAAGAAAATTCTCACTTCTCCACCATTTTCTTCGTACAATTTTTGTGTGGTAACCACAAAGCTGTAGTGATTTTTGTGTTATGTGTACAAATTTTGGGAGGCAGAAGAATATTCTTATACCATTTTCTTCGTACAATTTTTGTGTGGTTACCACAAAGCTGTACCGATTTTTGCGTTATGTGTACAAACTTTGGAGGCTGAAGAAAATTCTCACTTCTCCAACATCTTCTTCGTACAATTTTTGTGTGGTAACCACAAAGCTGTAGTGATTTTTGTGTTATGTGTACAAATTTTGGGAGGCTGAAGAAAATTCTCACTTCTCCACCATTTTCTTCGTACAATCTTTGTGTGGTAACCACAACGCTTTGTTACCCATTTTTTCATTAAAAACTATTCTGAGTACAGGCGGACAAAAGTTGTGGTGGCAGGTCAAGAACATGACATTTTCTCATCTTAAAGCCAAATAAATCACACAAAAAACGACCACGTTATATGCAACCTACATAATGTCGTGTGCCATAAGTTTCACTCTTCGTATAAGGTCTATCATGGACTTTTGATATTACTTTCAAAACAATTCTTAAATAAAATATTTAATAATAGAAGATATGTGAATCAGAAAACATTACATTGGTATACATAACTAATTCTAAAGATAATTAAAGCGGTCAACCATTACGGCCCTATATACTTTATCATAACTTTGCATGATTCTTCATTAAAAAATTAAGGGCTACTTTAAAATTGATGAAAGCAACAAATAATTTGAGACTTTTTATGTTCCGGACCCAGTGAATAAAATATTGACAGCTAAAATTTTGTAAAATGAACTGAAAAAATAAATGTTACACTGATCATTGTAAAAGAAATGTTGTAAGACGATTAAAATAGGTTTCTGGTATATCGACAGCAAAAAAACATGTATGAATTAATAATTAATTAATTATTAATTAATCAAATAATGAGGGCTATTTATTATTCTACTGTTGCTGTAAATCTTTGGAGTGCAGTGAAGACCTTGAGTTATTATTGCTTTGATTTCTTCAAAGGTGAAACTAATTTTAATACGTAAGTGATTAGACTTTTAGGCCTCTTAGAAAGCTAACAAGTAACGGCATACTGACGCATCGGCTATTGTCTCCATGCTACGCACAAAGTAGCGTTCTAAAGCTACGCACAAAATCGTCTGAATTGTTGACTACAGATTTACCAACTTAAAATCTAAGTGTCTGTTTCTATCCAATTCATGATATGTGTGCACAGCTTCTGCAGTTTCATCTTGTATACTTTTTGGTTTATACATTAACATATACTTGTTATAACAACATAGGTTTTGAGTGAACACCGGAAATGTTAAAATTCATGAACATTCTGTTATGCTTCAAACTTTTAGCTCAGTTAATTTAGCAATATTTTGTCAAAAGAAATACAAACGCAGCAAACTAGCAAAATATTGACTAAATGATCATTTAGTATTTAAAAATTCAGAACCAGCGCCATTAAAATGCAGAAGAACTAGGCAAAATAGGCTCGAAATCTCAAAAATTACAGACCATAGCAAAAATGGTGGAAAATAAGCAAAACTGTGGAAATTAATATGAATTTTGTCTATTTCACCACCCACCCGTAGCGCACCACCCACGGCCGGCTGGCCCTCTTTCCTGTAAGGCAGAGCTCTACACCCTCCTTCTCCCCGTGGGACCCTGGCTATTCCCATGAGGCCTCGGGAGCATTTGTCTAAATTATGCAATTAGTAACATTTTAAAAACATCAAGATTTTTAAGGCATAAAGACAGACTAAACACCAATATTTCATTATTTTCAACTAAATTAGGTCTTCCATGCAAAATTATGCCGATATTCCTGTGTTAGTCAAAAAGACGAAATCAAAGTAAACAGTGAAACAAGGTCTTTCTTCCGCACCCCGAAATTCATGCATACGTTGACATACAACAATATTTGCAAGGAACATAAAGACGCAGACGTACTGACAGAGTACACAGATAAACATAAACCCAGAAAAAGACTCATAAAGAGTTGTTGTTTTCGGTTAGCCCCTAACTGGAAATTAGTCTATTTTATTTTGGAAATACAGCAACAGTTGTGGTACCACTTGACTCAGCTCAATTAGTTGGTTCAGAAAGTATCTATTTCGGCCACTTTTATGGCAAAACCTTTCTGATGTTTTGTGTACCTATTGCACCTAGGCATCAACCCCAAAATTTAGAAAAAAAATTTGTCGATAAATGTTTAATTTTATATATCGTAAAAAAACACGTTGATGAGTTGAATTCAATTGGAGAAAATCGGTTGAATCAGTCATAAGTTAACGACTTAGTCTTAGGCAAGGCTTAGTCTAAAGCTTAGGCTTTCGTATTAAATTGCGTAGCTCCTTAACGTATGAACCTAGTCAGGGGATTTTATCTGCTCAGCTCATCAATGTGCAGTTTGAATGATATAAAAATATAAATTTGTTGAGAAATTATTTTTTTGAAAATTTTGGTTGCGGAGTAATAAACACAAAACAGCGCAAATTGTTATAAAAACGGCCGAAAGGAACATTTTCTGAATCAGCTCAACTTCAGTGAGCAGGGTCGAATGATACTAAAATTGCCGCTGTGTCTTTAAACCTGACCGGCGGGCGAGTTGAGGTTTACCGAAAACATCATAAACAAACATGTACAAATGTATACATACAGAAACATAGGCACGCGTAAATATACACTTACATAAATTCATGCGCAAACATAGTGACATATAGCAAATCACACAGAGAGAAATACGGACAGCGAAACGTGTACAAACAGAATGACCTACGTCAAGCTGAGTGGCATAGCGTTATATCATTAAAAATGAACAGCTTACTGTGAGTGTTCGGAGGGCGGCAGCCTCCTGACTTAGTCTTATGCTTAGGCTAAGGCCCAAGCTTAGGGTTAGTATCGAGAGCGGCATAGCCTGCATATAGTTTACACCGCTCAGCTTGACTATGATACACGTGTTAGACACAGACACATATAAGGACATACTCAGACAGACAGCGACACAGGACTTCCGAATACCGACTACCATGATGGCCTAAGGTACTTAACACGAAACAGGCCGACCAGGTTTCGTACTTGCCTTATCAATGAACTTGTAGTACCTAATAAAACTTGCAAAATATATATTTTACGCTAAATATTCAGTTGTTACATTGGCCGTCTACACTTTTCCTTGTGTACATTTTTTATGTGTGTTAATTAAGGTCACTCACCTTCGAGAACGATTTGAAAAGTTTACAACTGAAGCAACTAAAATCAAAATTGAATTGGACAAAGAAAATGAAACGATAAAAGGCGCCGAAACAATGGTCGTAGGATTAAATAGCGAATATAAGCGATGGAAGTTACAGGTTTTCCAGTTTTAGACTTTTTTGAACAAACAAAACATTTCTTATAACATACATATTTATTACTTTATTCACCTTTATGCGGCGTTCACGTTATGATGTCCCCGCTGTTTGGAACTTTTGTCCCCCTGTAGTCGCAACCCATACTGTAAACCAATTGCCGAAGGTGTACCACACACCCCTAGCTACTACATTTTTCTTAACAGTGTCGTACACACCTTTAGGAACCAATTTGGCGCGAATTAACTATAACGGACACCGTCTGTAGCTATTGCGGTTTATTAGTCAACTGTCCTGTGTAGCGTTTTCTAAATTTACGATATTTGTATCTAGCAGATATGAACATTGCTCAAATAATTCCGAACACTGTCAATAAAACTGCCAGAAGACACTGTGTGCCTGACACTGTCGATAAGTGGTAATACGCGTAACTATCTACTTTTGAAAAAAAATATTAAAAAATCGGGGTGTCAGAGACACTATGTTGTCAACAGTGTGCCTGGCACCATGTGGTGTACATAGGTTCCAAACGTTGGGGACATTATAACGTGAACGCCGCATTATATTTCACTGGATAAAGAACATTTCATTGTAATAGCATTGACGCCATAAAAGCATTAATTATAAGCACACTCCGCTGTATTTTCGTTCTTACTATATGCCTAATACTTAGCTAAATAGTACTTAGTGGACGAATAAAGCAAATAAAACGCTCCAGTAAAATGAATAAATGCATAGAACTGCTGTATTGCAATGTGTATGGCAGCGGAAATGTTGTTCTCCCTAGTAGAATCCGCAAGCCCGAAATTGATCGATTTTGATGTTACATCGGAAATTTTGGCACCTATCGACACAGTTCGACGAGACGGTGCAGAAACTACGCATTCCAACAAATATTTTAAGATTGTTTGGGTTTAGCTTGGTACGTAGTTTGAATTTTTTATATATCATTCGAAAGAATTATATACCATTAGAATCACAATAAAGGCTTAGAGAGTTGTTCCATTTATCTGAAACCCTATAGCTACGCTTAAGCCTACCCTCAGCCTAAGCCTAAGACGTTAATTATTGAGGCAATAAATTGATTATACCACAACTTGATTAAATGCGGTTCAAATGATATATAAAATTATATATTTATGGAGAAAAATTTATTCAGAAATTTTTGAATACCAAAAGGCAACCTAGAAAAATAGAAACAATAATTTTGTCATAAATATGGCAGCAATGAGTATTTTCCGCACCGCATCGTTGAACTACGGCGAGCGATACCAAACTTTCCGCTTTTAAAATTGATCAATTTCAAGCTAGGGAATCCAGGAAAGACATCAAATATTTACGGCCCCGATACTATTATATAGGAAAACAACTCCCATCTAACTTAATCATTCATATGCGAATATTGAAGGATATAATTTTTGCTTAAATCAAATACATAATTTTTCACACGATCGAGTGTTTACTCAAGTCTTAAAGTTTACAGCTTTTACCTAAAACACAGTTTTATATGCATATTTTGAAAAGGCTAAAATATAAAATCTAGCACATTTTCGATCGGGGCTTTAAACTGAAACTAAACTTGTGAAATATCAAATCCGTATACTTGTTTAAGATAAAATCGTATTTTATAAGCCCGTATGTTTATATGTCGATCAAAATATTGGGCTTAGGACGCGTGTGACGTTTCAAAACATAGATTTCTTAAATCCCACTGTATTTAAAAATAGGTTTAGCGACGGAGAGCGTTGAGAAACGTTGGTCGGACTTTAGCTTATGGCGATGTTTCATCGTGCGATAACATTTGTTTCCGGGTTACTTTCCAGTCTTCTGAGCAAGTTTGTCAATACAGTGCATGATACACAGATTAATAGCTTTTAATGTACATTTTCATATATCGACATAGACGGTGCAGTTTTAGCCGTACTCTGTTTGATATATATTTTAAAACCGATACTTTGGTTATTTGACTTTTTCTAAATGTGTTAAGTTTTTGACTGTTAAGCTCTGAATGTACTGCTTTATTACAGACCGGTGAATTGAAAAAAGAGCTTCAAGACTTGCCAAGATATACATTGTTGGCCTCGGCATTTCTGACATTTTTATCTAATTCATCGGAGGATGAGCGTCGTGAAACGTTACTCAATTGGTCTAAAATGGTCGGACTTGATGACTTTGATATTCGAAGGTTAATACTTAAAAATTCTTCATTTACGGAGGATTCATCCCCATGTAATTAAATTATATATATCGAAGGTTTATCGGCTACCGTGGTACATGGTTCCGACAGGAACTGCTCGGGAGAAAGGGAGCAGGTGAGAGTTTTGCGGCGTTCACGTTATAAAACGCCCGTCATGTGAAAGATTTGTCCCCGTGTGATAACGACCATCCGTGGCGCATAGTATTCGGAAGGATATACTATGCAGCACAAGTAATGGTGTCGCGAATACCATGTACAGTACACTATGGTATCTTCGACATCCTATGCGTGAACAGTTGTTTTAAAAAAGCGGCAAAATTAGCTAAGCGAAATTTAAAATTATTTAGGCTAATTGAATGTATTCCATAAACCATACCGTTTAGAGCTATGCGTAGAAAGGTGAATGACAAATCGTGTACCGTATGTACTCTCTACAACGGAAAACAACAAGGCATCTTCCCAAAGAATTTTTATCACCGCTAGCTAGAAGTTTACAGTGTCCGTGACATCATACATAAATGATGATGGTGTCTGAAACGCCATATATAATTGCATAGAATACAGTGTTGGTGTTCTGTGCACTTTATTGTTAACGGTGTTAGGCAGGCTGTACGTGGGCAAAACTTCCACGTGGTGGGTCATTTATAACGTAATCGCCGAATTAAATGATCGTAAATGTCGAAATTGCTCATAATTTGCTAAAATTTACAATACGCAATGAGGTCGGTCCCGATAAAACTTCTGCATGCACTATCGGATCGGATCGAGAGCTGTTCAAACTCTGCTTTATAGTTCTTATTGACTATGTTACGATGGGCGAAATATTTATAGCATAAATGAAATTTGAAGTAAAAACCAGTTCTAGAATTACTTCTCTGGCTTTAAATCTATTGTCGAATAAAAAAATCAAACTTAGTCAAACTACAACCAGAAAATTGACTTTATAGACCTTCTTGATTGTAAAACAATGAGTGAAAAGCGAACAGTTAGAGCAAAAATAAAATTTGAAGTAAAATCGACCTATGTCATTACTAATTTGTTTTTAAGTACATTGCTGCATAAAAAATCACATTTAGTCAAATTACAACGGGGAAATCGACTTTATAGTTTTTCTTGATTGTGCAATATTGAGTGAAAAATGAAAAGTTATAGCAAAAATCAAATTTGAAATGAAATGAGTTCTGGAATTACTACGTTGCTTTAAACTTTGTTGTTGTCCAAAAGAATCAAATTTAGTCAAATTATAAACATTAAAGCTGGTTTTATAGACATTCTTGATTGTGATACAATGAGCGAAAAATGAAAACGCTATAGCAAAAATGGATTCGGAAGCAAACACTAGTTCTGGACTACTACTTTGTCTTTAAATCCGTGATCGCATGACAGAATCAAATTTAGTGAAATTATAAACATTAAAGCCGGTTTTATAGACATTCTTAATTGTGATACTATGAGCGAAAAATGAAAACGCTATAGCAAAAATGGATTCGGAAGCAAACACTAGTTCTGGACTACTACTTTGTCTTTAAATCCGTGATCGCATGACAGAATCAAATTTAGTGAAATTATAAACATTAAAGCCGGTTTTATAGACATTCTTAATTGTGATACTATGAGCGAAAAATGAAAACACTATAGCAAAAATGGATTCGGAAGCAAACACTAGTTCTGGACTACTACTTTGTCTTTAAATCCGTGATCGCATGACAGAATCAAATTTAGTGAAATTATAAACATTAAAGCCGGTTTTATAGACATTCTTAATTGTGATACTATGAGCGAAAAATGAAAACACTATAGCAAAAATGGATTCGGAAGCAAACACTAGTTCTGGACTACTACTTTGTCTTTAAATCCGTGATCGCATGACAGAATCAAATTTAGTCAAATTATAAACATTAAAGCCGGTTTTATAGACATTCTTGATTGTGATACAATGAGCGAAAAATGAAAACGCTATAGCAAAAATGGATTCGGAAGCAAACACTAGTTCTGAACTACTACTTCGTCTTTAAATCCGTGATCGCATGACAGAATCAAATTTAGTGAAATTATAAACATTAAAGCCGGTTTTATAGACATTCTTAATTGTGATACTATGAGCGAAAAATGAAAACGCTATAGCAAAAATGGATTCGGAAGCAAGCACTAGATCTGGACTACTACTTTGTCTTTAAATCCGTGATCGCATGACAGAATCAAATTTAGTCAAATTATAAACATTAAAGCCGGTTTTATAGACATTCTTGATTGTGATACAATGAGCGAAAAATGAAAACGCTATAGCAAAAATGGATTCGGAAGCAAACACTAGTTCTGAACTACTACTTTGTCTTTAAATCCGTGATCGCATGACAGAATCAAATTTAGTGAAATTATAAACATTAAAGCCGGTTTTATATACATTCTTAATTGTGATACTATGAGCGAAAAATGAAAACGCTATAGCAAAAATGGATTCGGAAGCAAACACTACTTCTGGACTACTACTTTGTCTTTCAATCCGAGATCGCATGACAGAATCAAATTTAGTTAAATTATAAACATTAAAGCCGGTTTTATAATCATTCTTGATTGTGATACAATGAACGAAAAATGAAAACGCTATAGCAAAAATGGATTCGGAAGCAAACACTAGATCTGGACTACTACTTTGTCTTTAAATCCGTGATCGCATGACAGAATCAAATTTAGTCAAATTATGAACATTAAAGCCGGTTTTATAGACATTCTTGATTGTGATACAATGAGCGAAAAATGAAAACGCTATAGCAAAAATGGATTCGGAAGCAAACACTACTTCTGGACTACTACTTTGTCTTTAAATCCGTGATCGCATGACAGAATCAAATTTAGTGAAATTATAAACATTAAAGCCGGTTTTAGAGACATTCTTGGTTGTGACACAATGAGCGAAAAATGAAAACGCTGCAAAAATGAATTCGGAGGCAAACACTACTTCTGGACTACTACTTTGTCTTTAAATCCGTGATCGCATGACAGAATCAAATTTAGTGAAATTATAAACATTAAAGCCGGTTTTATAGACATTCTTAATTGTGATACTATGAGCGAAAAATGAAAACACTATAGCAAAAATGGATTCGGAAGCAAACACTAGTTCTGGACTACTACTTTGTCTTTAAATCCGTGATCGCATGATAGAATCAAATTTAGTCAAATTATAAACATTAAAGCCGGTTTTATAGACATTCTTGATTGTGATACAATGAGCGAAAAATGAAAACGCTATAGCAAAAATGGATTCGGAAGCAAACACTAGTTCTGAACTACTACTTCGTCTTTAAATTCGTGATCGCATGACAGAATCAAATTTAGTGAAATTATAAACATTAAAGCCGGTTTTATAGACATTCTTAATTGTGATACTATGAGCGAAAAATGAAAACGCTATAGCAAAAATGGATTTGAAGCAAACACTACTTCTGGACTATACTTTGTCTTTAAATCCGAGATCGCATGACAGAATCAAATTGAGTTAAATTATAAACATCAAAGCCGGTTTTATAATCATTCTTGATTGTGATACAATGAACGAAAAAATGAAAACGCTATAGCAAAAATGGATTCGGAAGCAGCAAACACTAGATCTGGACTACTACTTTGTCTTTAAATCCGTGATCGCATGACAGAATCAAATTTAGTCAAATTATAAACATTAAAGCCGGTTTTATAGACATTCTTGATTGTGATACAAATGAGCGAAAAATGAAAACGCTATAGCAAAAATGGATTCGGAAGCAAACGCTACTCTCGACTACTACTTTATTCTTTAAATCCGTGACCGCATGACAGAATCAAATTTAGTGAAATTATAAACATTAAAGCCGGTTTTATAGACATTCTTGGTTGTGACACAATGAGCGAAGAAATAAAAACGCTCCAAAAATGAATTCAAAAAGCAGACACTAGATCTCGACTACTACTTATTCTAAATCCAGTAATTGGCATGGCAAAGTGAATTTAGTCAAATTAGAACATTGAACCGGTTCTATCAACACATTCATTGGTACAATAGCACCAGAAAAATGAAAACGCTATAGCAAAAAAATGGATTCGGAAGCAAACACTACTTCTGGACTACTACTTTGTCTTTAAATCCGTGATCGCATGACAGAATCAAATTTAGTGAAATTATAAACATTAAAGCCGGTTTATAGGCATTCTTGGTTGTGACACAATGAGCGAAAAATAAAAACGCTGCAAAAATGAATTCGGACGCAAACACTACTTCTGGACTACTACCTTGTCTTTAATACGTGATCACATGACAGAATCAATTTCAGTGAAATTATAAACATTAAAGCCGGTTTTATAGACATTCTTAATTGTGATACAATGAGCGAAAAAATGAAAACACTATAGCAAAAATGGATTCGGAAGCAAACACTAGTTCTGGACTACTACTTTGTCTTTAGATCCGTGATCGCATGATAGAATCAAATTTAGTCAAATTATAAACATTAAAGCCGGTTTTATAGACATTCTTGATTGTGATACAATGAGCGAAAAATGAAAACGCTATAGCAAAAATGGATTCGGAAGCAAACACTAGTTCTGAACTACTACTTCGTCTTTAAATTCGTGATCGCATGACAGAATCAAATTTAGTGAAATTATAAACATTAAAGCCGGTTTTATAGACATTCTTAATTGTGATACTATGAGCGAAAAATGAAAACGCTATAGCAAAAATGGATTCGGAAGCAAACACTACTTCTGGACTACTACTTTGTCTTTCAATCCGAGATCGCATGACAGAATCAAATTTAGTTAAATTATAAACATTAAAGCCGGTTTTATAATCATTCTTGATTGTGATACAATGAACGAAAAATGAAAACGCTATAGCAAAAATGGATTCGGAAGCAGCAAACACTAGATCTGGACTACTACTTTGTCTTTAAATCCGTGATCGCATGACAGAATCAAATTTAGTCAAATTATAAACATTAAAGCCGGTTTTATAGACATTCTTGATTGTGATACAATGAGCGAAAAATGAAAACGCTATAGCAAAAATGGATTCGGAAGCAAACACTACTTCTGGACTACTACTTTGTCTTTAAATCCGTGACCGCATGACAGAATCAAATTTAGTGAAATTATAAACATTAAAGCCGGTTTTATAGACATTCTTGGTTGTGACACAATGAGCGAAAAATAAAAACGCTGCAAAAATGAATTCGGAGGCAAACACTACTTCTGGACTACTACTTTGTCTTTAAATACGTGATCGCATGACAGAATCAAATTTAGTGAAATTATAAACATTAAAGCCGTTTTTATAGACATTCTTGATTGTGATACAATGAGCGAAAAATGAAAACACTATAGCAAAAATGGATTCGGAAGCAAACACTACTTCTGGACTACTACTTTGTCTTTCAATCTGTGATCGCATGACAGAATCAAATATAGTTAAATTGTAAACATTAAAGCCGGTTTTATAGACATTCTTAATTGTGATACTATGAGCGAAAAATGAAAACGCTATAGCAAAAATGGATTCGGAAGCAAACACTACTTCTGGACTACTACTTTGTCTTTAAATCCGTGATCGCACAACAGAATCAAATTTAGTTAAATTATAAACGTTAAAGCCGGTTTTATAGACATTCTTGGTTGTGATACAATGAGCGAAAAATGAAAACGCTATAGCAAAAATGGATTCGGAAGCAAACACTACTTCTGGACTACTACTTTGTCTTTAAATCCGTGATCGCATGACAGAATCAAATTTAGTGAAATTATAAACATTAAAGCCGGTTTTATAGACATTCTTGGTTGTGACACAATGAGCGAAAAATGAAAACGCTGCAAAAATGAATTCGGAGGCAAACACTACTTCTGGACTACTACTTTGTCTTTAAATACGTGATCGCATGACAGAATCAAATTTAGTGAAATTATAAACATTAAAGCCGTTTTATAGACATTCTTGATTGTGATACAATGAGCGAAAAATGAAAACACTATAGCAAAAATGGATTCGGAAGCAAACACTACTTCTGGACTACTACTTTGTCTTTCAATCTGTGATCGCATGACAGAATCAAATTTAGTTAAATTATAAACATTAAAGCCGGTTTTATAGACATTCTTGATTGTAATACAATGAGCGAACAATGAAAACGGTATAGCAAAAATGGATTCGGAAGCAAACACTAGTTCTGGACTACTACTTTGTCTTTAAATCCGTGATCGCATGACAGAATCAAATTTAGTCAAATGCAACTTACAAAATGGGCTTTATAGGTGTCAATAGGGGGTAACGCTTACAACTTCCCAAATATCAAACTCCCATAAGTAATATTTACCTCTAACGCCGCGCGCTATAGAACCGCAAAAGCTGTTACAAATTGTCAAATATTTGGTAAAAATGGCAAAAAATCAGGTGAAATATTAAGCAAAAATTTAACACAAATCCGCAAAATATTTCAGTCGAATGGATTGGGGAAAATTTTCGCAAAATTGGGAAGATGAGCTGCTGAAAAGTTTTCGTCAAGGCTCCGCTCGCGAAGACCACCCCTGAAATGTCCGCACGTCCCCCCGGGAACCTTCTATTCCTCCTAACCCGACGGACCTTCTACACGTAGGGCTGCATAGTGCGTATTGGCTATCATGTAATACGCAAAAAATTATAGCGAAAATGAAATTTGACGTAAAACCAAGTTCTGTAATTACTATTTTATCTCCAAATCCGTTGCCGCTTAACGGTATCAAATTTAGCAACTTACCAACCATAACAATACACTCTATTTTGAGCTTTTTAACGACTCACTCATAACTCCAGTACATGTAAGCCAAAGCCAAGCTACTTTACTTTGAAATAAAATCGACACATCCATTAAACTCTATCGCGTTTAGCGTTTGGCAAAGCGTAGACATCTACTGCGACAGCTCTTGTTTAGGCTCCGTTCTGTGCTACCGATCTCTGTTTAAACTGGAATCAAATTCATTGAGGTAGAATAAAAGCTACATTATTTGGTTAATTTGTGTCACTCAAAATGTAATAAAAATATAATGTTTTTAGTATCTAAGGATTTAATTCGAACTAAACCGTTCCAGTTTGTATTCGACAGGCGAAAATTGCGGCGAAACTCCAATTACCATTTTAATATTGCAAATAACAGTCGAAACTGAAATTACTATGTAGAAAAACCGCAATATTAAATTTGTCATGAAAACAGATAGAAGCAATGATTACTATGCAGCTAAAATATTTGCATTTTACATACAGTATGTACTGACAATATTGAAATACAAAACATTATGCTACTTTTCAAGCGATGCAACTGGTGTCTTTGCTTTGTAAATTTGCATAAAAAGCGGAATCTATCTACAATAGAAAATGCAATAGGAATTTGTTTTATAAGAGCAATTTCGGCGAAACCGTACTTGTGTATTTATAAACGTGACTGTCTTTTAGTTTTAGAAAAAGCAAAGGGATTTTGTTTTACAAGAGTAATTTTCACCTGTGGAATACAAACTGGAACGGTTTAGTTAAATTAATCCTTAGATACTAGAAACATTATATTTTTATTACATTTTTGGTGCGACACAAATTAACCAAATAATGTAGCTTTTATTCTACCTAGATGAATTTGATTCCCCAGTTTAAACAGAGATCGGTAGCACAGAACGGAGCCTAAACAAGAGCTGTCGCAGTAGATGTACTCGCTTTTGCCAAACGCTAAACGCGATAGAGTTTAATGGATGTGTGGATTATTTTCAAAGTAAGTAGCTTGGCTTTGGCTTACATGTTACTGGAGTTATGAGTGAGTCGTTAAAAAGCTCAAAATAAGTGTATTGTTATGGTTTGAGGTAGTTGCTAAATTTGATTGCATTAGCGGCAACGATTTGGAGATAAATAGTAATTACAGAACTTGGTTTTACGTCAAATTTCATTTTAGCCTTATAATTTTTTGCGTATTACATGATAGCCAATACGCACTATGCAGCCCTACGTGTAGAAGATTTCATAAGTTAGGAGGAATAGAAGGTTCCCGGGGGGACGTGCGGACATTTCAGGGGTGGTCTCGCAGCAGGACCTTGACGAAGACTTTCTAACAGCTCATCTTCCCAATTTTGCAAAAATTTCCCGAATCCATTGACTGAAATATTACGGTATTGTTAAATTTTTGCTTAATATTTCACCTGATTTTGCCATTTTTACCAAATATTTGACAATTTGTAACAGCTTTTGCGGTTCTATAGCGCGCGGCGTTAGAGGTAAATATTACTTATGGGAGTTTGATATTTGGGAAGTTGTAAGCGTTACCCCCTATTGACACCTATAAAGCCCATTTTGTAAGTTGCATTTGACTAAATTTGATTATCTAAGTAATAGCAAAGTTTAAAGACAAAGTAGTAAGTCCAGAACTGATGTTGCTTCAATCCATTTTTGCTATACCGTTTTAATTGTTCGCTCATTGTATTACAATCAAGAATGTCTATAAAACCGGCTTTTAATGTTTATAATTTCACTAAATTTGATTCTGTCATGCGATCACGTATTTAAAAACAAAATCATAGTCCAAAGATCGTGTTTGTTGATTGGTTATAAGCGTTTCATTTTCGCTCATTGTGTCACAACCAGATGTATATAAAACCGGCTTTAATGTTTATAATTTCACTAAATTCATTCTGTAAGTAAATCACGGATTTAAAGACAAAGTAGTAAGTCCAGAAGTAGTGTTTGCTTCCGAATCCATTTTTGCTATAGCGTTTCATTTTCGCTCATATCACAACCGAGAATGTCTCTGAAACCGGCTTTAACGTTATAATTTGAATTTGATTATATTATAAATCACGGATTAACAAAATCATACGTCCAGAAGTAGTGTTTGCTTCCGAATCCATTTTTGCTATAGCGTTTCATTTTTTCGCTCATCATATCACAATTCAAGATGTCTATAAAACCGGCTTTAATGTTTATCATTTAACTATATTTGATTCTGTCATGCGATCACAGATAAAAAGACCAGAAATCAGTAGTCCAGAAGTAGTGTTTGCTTCCAATCCCTGTTGTATAGTGTTTCATTTTTAGTAATTGTATCACAATCAGATGTCTATAAAAACGGCTTTAATGTTTATAATTTCACTAAATTTGATTCTATTAAGTGATCACATCTTCTTTTTCAAGACAAAGTAGTAGTCCAGAAGTAGTGTTTGCCTTTACAACTAAGTTTTTTGCAGCGCTTTATTTTTTTCGCTAATTGTGTCACAACCAAGAATGTCTATAAAACCGCTTTTAATGTTTATAATTTCACTAAATTTGATTCTGTCATGCGGTCACGGATTAAAGACAAAGTAGTAGTCCAGAAGTAGTGTTTTTGCTTCCGAATCCATTTTTGCTATAGCGTTTCATTTTCGCTCATTTGTATCACAATCAGATGTCTGAACCGGCTTTTAATGTTTATAATTTGACTAAATTCATTCTGTAGTGGATCACGAATTTAAAGACAAAGTCATAGTCCAATCTGCATGCTTTGTCTTCCAAATCCATTTTTGCTATAGCGTTTTTCATTTTCGTTCATTGTATCACGATCAAGAATGATTATAAACGGCTTTAATGTTTATAATTTAACTAATTTGATTCTGTCATGCGATCTGGATTGAAACAAAAACATGAGTCATTGCAAAAATCATGTTTGCTTCCGAATCCATTTTTGCTATAGCGTTTCATTTTTTCGCTAGTAGTATCACCGATTAAATGTCTATAAAACCAGCTTTAATGTTTATAATTTCACTAAATTTGGTTCTGTCATGCGATCACGAATTTAACGAAGTGGTGGTCAAACTAAGTGTTTCTTCCGAATCCATTTTGCTATAGCGTTTCATTTTTCACTCATTGTATCACAATCAGAATGTCTATAAAACCGGCTTTAATGTTTATCATTTGACTAAATTTGATTCTATCGTCAATTGGCGGATTTAAAGACAAGTCGTAGTCCAGAAGTACATGTTTTTGCTTCCGAATCCATTTTTGCTATAGTGCCTCCTTTTAATTTTCACTCATAGTATCACAATTAATGTCTATAAACCTGCGGCTTAATGTTTATAACTTCACTAAATTTGAACTCTGTACCGTCAATAGCAATTTTAACAAAAATAATCCAGTCCAGAAATCATGTATTTCCTCCAAATTCATTTTTGCAGCGTTTTCATTTTCGCGTTGTGTCAAAGGCCAAATGTCTATAAAACCGGCTTTTAATGTTTATAATTTTCACTAATTTGATTATCTCATGCGAATACACGATTTAAAGACGAAAAGTAGTAGTCCAGAAGTAAGTGTTTGCTTTCCAATCCATTTGCTATAGCGTTTTAACCTCACTAATTTGTATCACAATAAGAATGTCTATAAAACCGGCTTTAATATGTTTAAGTAATTTGACTAGAATCCATTCTGTAAGTAGATCACGGGATTTAAAGACAAAGTAGTAGTCCAGATACAGTGTTTTGTCCGATTCATTTTCCGGCGTTTTTGTATTTTCACTCATTTTGTGGCGACCAGAATGTCTATAAAACCGGCTTTAATGTTTATAATTTCACTAATTGATTCTGTCATGCGGTCACGGATTTAAAGACAAAGTAGTCGTCCGATAATGTTTGCTTCCGAATCCATTTTGCTATAGCGTTTTTAATTTCGCTCATTGTATCACAATCGGATGTCTATAAAACCGGCTTTTAATGTTTATAATTTTGACTAATTTGATTATCTCATAAAGTAGCAATTTTAACAAAGCATAGTCCAGATAGTGTTTGTCTCTCAAATCCATTTTTTGCTATAAGCGTTTCATTTTTCGTTCATTGTATCACAATCAATGATTATAAAACCGGCTTTAATGTTTATAATTTAACTAATTTGATTTGTATTATCATGCGATCTCGGATTGAAAGACAAAGTAGTAGTGCAGGAGGCATGCTTTTGTTGGAATCCATTTTTGTATAGCGTTTCATTTTCGCTCATAGTATCACGAATTGATGTCTATGAACCGCTTTTAATGTTTTTAATAATTTCATCAAATTGATTATATAATGTGGATACAAATTAAAGCAAAGTAAGTAGTTCAGAACTAGTGTTTGCTTCCGTATCCATTTTTGCTATAGCGTTTTCATTTTCGCTCATTGTATCACAATCAAGAATGTCTATAAACCAGCTTAATATTTTTATAATTTGACTAAATTTGATTCTATCATGCGATCACGATTTAAAGACAAAATAATAACCTAGTGTTTTTTGCTTCGATCCATTTTTGCTATAGTGTTTTCATTTTTCGCTCATAGTATCCACAATTAAGAATGTCTATAAACCGGCTTTAATGTTTATAATTTCCTTATGAGCACTTGATTCTGTCATGCGATCGCCAGATTTAAAAACAAAGTCATCATTGCAGAAGTAGTGTTTGCTACGAATCACTACTTGCAGCGTTTCATTTTCGCTCATTGTGTCACAACCAAGAATGTCTCTAAACCGGCTTTAATGTTTATAATTTCACTAAATTTGATTCTGTCATCAAATCACGGATTTAAAGCAAAGTAGTAGTCCCAAAGTAGTGTTTGTGCTTTCAAATCCATTTTTGCTATAGCGTTTTCATTTTTCAGCTCGTTGTATCACGATCAAGAATGTCTATAAATACGGCTTTAATGTTCATAGTCAGCTAATTTGATTATCTGTCATGCGATCACGAATTTAAAGACAAAGTAATCATCCCCAGGATCTAGTGTTTTGCTTCCGATGCAACCTTGCTATAGCGTTTTCATTTTTACGTTCATTGTATTTCGCGATCAAGAATGATACTGACACGACCTTTAATGTTTATAATTTAACTAAATTTGATTCTGTCATGTAAAATCTGGATTGAAAGACAAAGAAGTAATTAGTCCAAAAATCATGTTTTTGTTCAATCATTTTATTATAGCGTTTTAATTTTTCGCTCATCGTATTGATTAAATGTATATAAAAACCGGCTTTAATGTTTATAAGTTTCACTCATTTTGATTCTGTCATGCGATCACGGATTTAAAGAACAAAATCAGTAGTTCAGAACTAGCATGTACTTCCAAATCCATTTTTGCTATAGCGTTTTCATTTTTCGCTCGTTGTATCACAATCAAGAATGTTGTATAAAGCCGGCTTTAATGTTGATAAATTGACTAAATTTGATTATCTAACGTCAATCACGGGATTTTAAGACAAAGTAGTAGTTGCAAATCTAGTGCTTGCTTTCCGAATCCCATTTTTTGCTATAGCGTTTTCATTTTTTCACTTAGAGTATCACGATTAAAAATTCATATAGGACCGGCTTTGATGTTTTATAATTTCACTAATTTTGATTCTGTAATACGATCACGGATTCTAAAGACAAAGTAGTAAGCCTAAGAACTCAATGTTTGCTTCCGAATCCATTTTGCTATAGCGTTTTTAATTTCGCTCATTGTAGCAGAATCAAGAATGTCTATAAAACCGGCTTTAATGTTTATAATTTAACTAAATTTGATTCTGTCATGCGATACACGGATTAAAACGGGAAAATAAGTAGTCCAGAACTAGTGTTTGTTTCAGAATCCATTTTTTCTATAGTGTTTTCATTTTTTCACTCATAGTATCACAATTAAGAATGTCTATAAAGCCAGCTTTAATGTTTATAATTTCACTAAATTTGATTATCTCATGCGATCACGGATTTAAAGACAAAGTAGTAGTCCAGAACTAGTGTTTGGTTCCGAGTCCATTTTTGCTATAGTGTTTTCATTTTTTCGCTCATAGTATCACAATTAAGAATGTCTATAAAACCGGCTTTAAATGTTTATAATTTCACTAATTTTGATTCTGTCATGCGATCACGGATTTAAAGACAAAGTAGTAGTCCAGAACTGGTGTTTTTGCTTCCGAATCCATTTTTGCTATAGCGTTTTCATTTTCGCTCATAGTATCACAATTAAGAATGTCTATAAAACCGGCTTTAATGTTTATGATTTCACCGAATTTGATTATCTCTCATGCGATCACGGATTTAAAGACAAAGTAGTAGTCCAGAACTAGTGTTTGCTTTCAAATCCATTTTTGCTATAGCGTTTTTAATTTTTCGCTCATTGTATCACAATCAAGAATGTCTATAAAACCAGCTTTAATGTTTATCATTTGACTAAATTTGATTCTTTTTGGACGACAACAAAGTTTAAAGCAACATAGTAATTCCGGTCTTCGTTTTAGTTTCAATTTGATTTAATGCTATAACTTTTCATTTTTTCACTAAATATTGCACAATCTAAAAGAACTATAAAGTCGATTTCCCCGTTGTAACGTGACCTAAATGTGATTTTTTATGCAGCAATGTACTTAGGAACAATTAGGTGAATAACATAGGTCAATTTTACTTCAAGTTTTATTTTTGCTCTAACTGTTCGCTTTTCACTCATTGTTTTACAATCAAGAAGTTACTATAAAGTCAATTTTCTGGTTGTTGGTTTGACTAATTTTCAATTTTTTTATTAAACAAATTGAAACTTAAAGCCAGAGAATGACATTCTTCAAACTGGTTTTTACTTCAATTTTCATTTATAGCTATTGGGGAAATATTTTCACCGATGTTAACATCGTCAATAAGAAAACTATGAGGCAGATTTTGAAACAGCTCTCGATACAATCCGAGAGTGGATTAGTAAAAGTTTTATCGGAACCAACCTCATAGCCGTATATTAAATTTTAGCAAGTTATAGAGCAATTTCGACATTTTTCAATATCATTTAATTCAGCAATTACGTTATAAATGACCCACCACGTGGAAGTTTTGCCCACTTATGGCCTGCCTCTAACACCGTTAACAATAAAGTGCACAGAACCCCGACACTGTATTCTATGCAATTATATATGACATTTCAGACACCATCATCATTTATGTATGATGTCACGGACACTGTAAACTTCTAGCTAGCGGTGATAAAAATTCTTTCGAAGATGCCTTGTTGTTTTTCCGTTGTAGGAGTTGCATACGGTACACGATTTGTCATTCACCTTCTTCGCATAGCTCTAAACGGTATGGTTTATGGAATACATTCAATTAGCCTAAATAATTTCTAAATTTCGCTTAGCTAATTTTACCGCTTTTAAAACAACTGTTCACATTAAATGAATTCCGTGGTGTACTGTACATGGTATTCGCGACACCATTACTTGTGCTGCATAACTATCCTTCCGAATACTATGCGCCACGAATAGTCGTTATCACACGGGGACAAATCTTCACATGACGGGCGTTTTATAACGTGAACGCCGCAAAACTCTCACCTGCTCCCTTTCTCCCGAGCAGTTCCTGTCGGAACCATGTACCACGGTAGCCAATAAAACCTTCAGATACTGTGTGATTTAATTCATGGGATGAATCCTCCGTAAATGAAGAATTTTAAGTATTTAACCTTCGAATATCAAAGTCATCAAGTCCGACCATTTTAGACCAATTGAGTAACGTTTCACGACGCTCATCCTTTGATGAATTAGATAAAAATGTCAGAAATGCCGAGGCCAACAATGTATATTTTGGCAAGTCTTGAAGCTCTTTTCTTTCAATTCACCGGTCTGTAATAAAGCAGTACATTCAAGACTTAACAGTCAAAAACTTAACACATTCGAAAAAAGTCAAATAACCAAAGTATCGGTTTTAAAATATATATCAAACAGAGTACGGCTGAAATTGCACCGTCTATGTCGATATATGAAAATGTACATTAAAAGCTATTAATCTGTGTATCATGCACTGTATTGACGAACTTGCTCAGAAGACTGGAAAGTAACCGGAAACAAATGTTATCGCACGATAAAACATCGCAATTACCTAAAGTCCGACCAACGTTTCTAGACGCTCTTCGTTGCTAAACTTATTTTTAAATACAGTGGGATTTAGAGAATCTATGTTTTGAAACGTCACACGCGTCCTAAGCCCAATATTTTGATCGACATATAAACATACGGGCTTATAAAATACGATTTTATCTTAAACAAGTATACGGATTTGATATTTCACAAGTTTAGTTTCAGTTTAAAGCCCCGATCGAAAATGTGCTAGATTTTATATTTTAGCCTTTTCAAAATATGCATATAAAACTGTGTTTTAGGTAAAAACTGTAAACTTTAAGACTTGAGTAAAGACTCGATCGTGTGAAAAATTATGTATTTGATTTAAACAAAAATTATATCCTTCAATATTCGCATATGAATGATTAAGTTAGATGGGAGTTGTTTTCCTATATAATAGTATCGTGGCCGTAAATATTTGATGTCTTTCCTGGATTCCCTAGCTTGAAATTGATCAATTTTAAAAGCGGAAAGTTTGGTATCGCTCGCCTTAGTTCAACGATGCGGTGCGGAAAATACTCATTGCTGCCATATTTATAAAAAGTATTTTTGTTATCTTTCTAGGTTGCCTTTTGGTATTCAAAAATTTCTGAATAAATTTTTCTCCATAAATATATAATTTTATATATCATTTGAACCGCATTTAATCAAGTTGTGGTATAATCAATTTATTGCCTCAATAATTAACGTCTTAGGCTTAGGCTGAGGGTAGGCTTAAGCGTAGCTATAGGGTTTCAGATAAATGGAACAACTCTCTAAGCCTTTATTGTGATTCTAATGGTATATAATTCTTTCGAATGATATATAAAAAATTCAAACTACGTACCAAGCTAAACCCAAACAATCTTAAAATATTTGTTGGAATGCGTAGTTTCTGCACCGTCTCGTCGAACTGTGTCGATAGGTGCCAAAACTTCGATGTAACATCAAAATCGATCAATTTCGGGCTTGCGGATTCTACTAGGGAGAACAACATTTCCGCTGCCATACACATTGCAATACAGCAGTTCTATGCATTTATTCATTTTACTGGAGCGTTTTATTTGCTTTATTCGTCCACTAAGTACTATTTAGCTAAGTATTAGGCATATAGTAAGAACAAAAATACAGCGGAGTGTGCTTATAATTAATGCTTTTATGGCGTCAATGCTATTACAATGAAATGTTCTTTATCCAGTGAAATATAATGCAGCGTTCACGTTATAATGTTCCCAACGTTTGGAACCTATGTACACCACTCAGTGTCAGACACCCTGTTGACAACAGGGTTTCGTAGACACCCCCATGTTTTTAATAAATTTTTTCAAATGTAGCTAGTTACTTGTATTACCACTTTTCGACAGTGTCAGGCACACAGTGTCTTCTGGCAGTTTTATTGACAGTGTTCGGAATTATTTGAGCAATGTTCATATAGGCTAAATACAAATATCTAAAATTTAGAAAAAAAAACTACACAGCACAGTTGACTAATAAACCGAATTAGCTACAGACGGTGTCCGCTATAGTTAATTCGTGCCAAATTGGTAGGTGGGTGTGTGTACGACACTGTTAATAAATATGTAGTAGCTAGGGGTGTGTGGTACACCTTCGGCAATTGATTTACAGTATGGGTTGCGACTACAGGGGGACAAAAGTTCCAAACAGCGGGGACATTATAACGTGAACGCCGCATAAAGGTGAATAAAGTAATAAATATGTATGTTATAAGAAATGTTTTGTTTGTTCAAAAAAGTCTAAAACTGGAAAACCTGTAGCTTCCATCGCTTATATTCGCTATTTAATCCTACGACCATTGTTTCGGCGCCTTTTATCGTTTCATTTTCTTTGTCCAATTCAATTTTGATTTTAGTTGCTTCAGTTGTAAACTTTTCAAATCGTTCTCGAAGGTGAGTGACCTTAATTAACACACATAAAAAATGTACACAAGTAAAAGTGTAGACGGCCAATGTAACAACTGAATATTTAGCGTAAAATATATATTTTGCAAGTTTTATTAGGTACTACAAGTTCATTGATAAGGCAAGTACGAAACCTGGTCGGCCTGTTTCGTGTTAAGTACCTTAGGCCATCATGGTAGTCGGTATTCGGAAGTCCTGTGTCGCTGTCTGTCTGAGTATGTCCTTATATGTGTCTGTGTCTAACACGTGTATCATAGTCAAGCTGAGCGGTGTAAACTATATGCAGGCTATGCCGCTCTCGATACTAACCCTAAACTTGGACCTTAGCCTAAGCATATACTAAGCATAAGACTAAGTCAGGAGGCTGCCGCCCTCCGAACACTCACAGTAAGCTGTTCATTTTTAATGATATAACGCTATGCCACTCAGCTTGACGTAGGTCATTCTGTTTGTACACGTTTCGCTGTCCGTATTTCTCTCTGTGTGATTTGCTATATGTCACTATGTTTGCGCATGAATTTATGTAATTGTATATTTACGCGTGCCTATGTTTCTGTATGTATACATTTGTACATGTTTGTTTATGATGTTTTCGGTAAACCTCACCTCGCCAGCCGGTCAGGTTTAAAGACACAGCGGCAATTTTAGTATCATTCGACCCTGCTCACTGAAGTTGAGCTGATTCAGAAAATGTTCCTTTCGGCCGTTTTTATAACAATTTGCGCTGTTTTGTGTTTATTACTCCGCAACCAAAATTTTTGAAAAAGAATCATTTTTCAACAAATTTATATTTTTATATCATTCAAACTGCACATTGATGAGCTGAGCAATTAGAATCCCGTGACTCGGTTTCATACGTTAAGGAGCTACGCAATTTAATACGAAAGCCTAAGCTTTAGACTAAGCCTTGCCTAAGACTAAGTCGTTAACTTATGACTGATTCAACCGATTTTCTCCAATTGAATTCAACTCATCAACGTGTTTCGGACGATATATAAAATTAAACATTTAACATATATATAATTTAACATTTTTCGACAAATTTTTTTCTAAATTTTCGGGTTGATGCCTAGGTGCAATAGGTACACAAAACATCAGAAAGGTTTTGCCATAAAAGTGGCCGAAATAGATACTTTCTGAACCAACTAATTGAGCTGAGTCAAGTGGTACCACAACTGTTGCTGTATTTCCAAAATAAAATAGACTAATTTCCAGTTAGGGGCTAACCGAAAACAACAACTCTTTATGAGTCTTTTTCTGGGTTTATGTTTATCTGTGTACTCTGTCAGTACGTCTGCGTCTTTATGTTCCTTGCAAATATTGTTGTATGTCAACGTATGCATGAATTTCGAGGTGCGGAAGAAAGACCTTGTTTCACTGTTTACTTTGATTTAGTCTTTTTGAAAAACACAGGAATATCGGCATAATTTTGCACGGAAGACCTAATTTAGTTGAAAATAATGAAATATTGGTGTTTAGTCTGTCTTTATGCCTTAAAAATCTTGATGTTTTTAAAATGTTACTAATTGCATAATTTAGACAAATGCTTCCGAGGCCTCATGGGGAATAGCCAGGGTCCCACGGGGAGAAGGAGGGTGTAGAGCTCTGCCTTACAGGAAAGAGGGCCTATCCGGCCGTGGGTGGTGCGCTACGGGTGGGTCGTGAAATAGACAAAATTCATATTAATTTCCACAGTTTTGCTTATTTTCCACCATTTTTGCTATGGTCTGTAATTTTTGAGATTTCGTGCCTATTTTGCCTAGTTTTTCTTCATTTTAATGGCGCTGATTTTGGATTTTTAAATCGTAAATGATCATTTACTCAATGTTTTGCTAGTTTTGCTGCGTTTGTATTTCTTTTGATAAAGTATTTCTAAACTCCTTGAGCTAAAAGTTTGAAGCATAACAGAATGGTCATGAATTTTAACATTTCCGGTGTTCACTCAAAACCTATGTTGTTATAACAAGTATATATATGTTAATATATAAACCAAAAAGTATACAAGATGAAACTGCAGAAGCTGTGCACACAGATCATGAATTGGATAGAAACAGACACTGAGATTTTAAGTTGGTAAATCTGTAGTCAACAATTCCGACGATTTTGTGCGTAGCTTTAGAAAGCGATTTTGTGCGTAGCATGGAGACAATAGCCGATGCGTCAGTATGCCGTTACTTGTTAGCTTTCTAAGAGGCCTAAAAGTCTAATCACTTACGTATTAAAATTAGTTTCACCTTTGAAGAAATCAAAGCAATAATAACTCAAGGTCTTCACTGCACTCCAAAGATTTACAGCAACAGTAGAATAATAAATAGCCCTCATTATTTGATTAATTAATAATTAATTAATTATTAATTCATACATGTTTTTTTGCTGTCGATATACCAGAAACCTATTTTAATCGTCTTACAACATTTCTTTTACAATGATCAGTGTAACATTTATTTTTTCAGTTCATTTTACAAAATTTTAGCTGTCAATATTTTATTCACTGGGTCCGGAACATAAAAAGTCTCAAATTATTTGTTGCTTTCATCAAATTTAAAGTAGCCCTTAATTTTTTAATGAAGAATCATGCAAAGTTATGATAAAGTATATAGGGCCGTAATGGTTGACCGCTTTAATTATCTTTAGAATTAGTTATGTATACCAATGTAATGTTTTCTGATTCACATATCTTCTATTATTAAATATTTTATTTAAGAATTGTTTTTGAAAGTGATATCAAAAGTCCATGATAGACCTTATACGAAGAGTGAAACTTATGGCACTCGACATTATGTAGGTTGCATATAACGTGGTCGTTTTTTGTGTGATTTATTTGACTTTAAGATGAGAAAATGTCATGTTCTTGACCTGCCACCACAACTTTTGTCCGCCTGTACTTCGAATCATTTTTAATGAAAAAATGGGTGACGAGGCATAGTGGTTACCACACAAAAATTGTACGAAGAAAATGGTGGAGAAGTGAGAATTTTCTTCTGCCTCCCAAAATTTGTACACATAACACAAAAATCACTACAGCTTTGTGGTTACCACACAAAAATTGTACGAAGAAAATGGTGGAGAAGTGAGAATTTTCTTCAGCCTCCAAAGTTTGTACACATAACGCAAAAATTTTTTTTTTTTTTTTTTTTATTTATTTTTTTTTTTTTTTTTTGTTTTTTTTTTTTTTTTTTTTTTTTTTTTTTTTTTTTTTTATTTTTTGTTTTTTTTTTTGGTACAGCTTTGTGGTTACCACACAAAAATTGTACGAAGAAAATGGTGGAGTAGTGAGAATATTCTTCAGCCTCCCAAACTTTGTACACATAACACAAAAATCACTACAGCTTTGTGGTTACCACACAAAATTTGTACGAAGAAAATGGTGGAGAAGTGAGAATTTTCTTCAGCCTCCAAAGTTTGTACACATAACGCAAAAATTGGTACAGCTTTGTGGTTACCACACAAAAATTGTACGAAGAAAATGGTGGAGTAGTGAGAATATTCTTCAGCCTCCCAAAATTTGTACACATAACGCAAAAATCGGTACAGCTTTGTGGTTACCACACAAAAATTGTACGAAGAAAATGGTGGAGTAGTGAGAATTTTCTTCAGCCTCCCAAAATTTGTACACATAACACAAAAATCACTACAGCTTTGTGGTTACCACACAAAAATTGTAAAGAAAAGTGGTGGAGAGTGAG